>JABWIB010006480.1:5741-17448 GCA_016617825.1 Platyplectrum ornatum
GTAACTCTGGATCTGGCCCATAAACTGCTTTCCCAGCTCAGTGTCCTGGCTCTCATACTCTTATTCCTTTTTGCTGCTTATTCATCTTTTAGTGGTAGTGCTCAGGTCTGTATATTGTGTATTTTATATGTAGGGTAACAAAGAAGAATAACAATAGTGAAGACTCCAGGTACCTCATATTTACCATTCAATCTCTTCTCTGTGTAGTTTTTATATGTATCTCTGCATCTTTTGCCGAGAAATTTACTTTTTTAGTACTGATCAATATCTGGTATTTCGTGTCTACATATGAAATATGGGGGAAATAACCATCAGATAATTGTCCACTGTTGGACCCAATAAACTAGTTGGATGGGGGAAGACACACAAAAAATATGTGACATACTGGAAGGCAGAGAAATACCCCATTCACACCGACAACCCTCGTAATTCAGGGTAGTTCTGAATTACCCTGGTCACTAACCCCGTTCACAGTGCTGAAACTACCCTGTTATTTTAACACTGTTCACACTGAACTAAGTTGTTAGGTGAAATGTGATTCATCATCATCATCATCATAGGGCCGTGATTGGTTGAAAAAAGTGATGTCACAAAAAATGTATTACATTAAATAAATAATAATAAAAAATAAAAGTATAAAAAATGTAAAATAATAACAAAATAATAAAAAAGATAATAAAGAAATAAAAAAATTCAATTAAAAAGAAAAATATAAAAAGTAATAAAAAGTTTATAAAAATTATAATAAAAAATACTTATTTATTATATTAGTATCTATACTTTATTATATCATAGAGCCGTGATTGGCTTAAAAAAGTGATGTCACAAAAATTTTTATTCAATAAATAATAAAAAAAGTATTAAAAAATGAAATACAAAACGATGAATAAATAAAAAATACAAAAATTTATCAATAAAATAAATAATAAACAAATTATTAAAAACTAAAAATAAAAATAAAAAAAATTATGAAATAAATGAATTATTTTATTCCAATGTAAACATATGGGCTGCATGTGTTTCAGTGTCAGTACTTTTAAACTCTGTTGTGATTCGGGAGGCACCCATTAGTACACAGCGGTGAGCAGAGGGAGCAGTATACACATTGTCCACGTGCTGACAAGTAGAGATGTGTAGCAGTGCCCGGGTAGTAATTTCAGCTCTGTTCTGATGGGTATAATTTGAGAAATATTTTATTTATTTTACTTTTTGACATTATTTGTTCTGACATAAGTACTTAACATAAGTCAGTAACTCTAAAAAGTTGCGGTACCAACAGTAACAGCTAGGTGGCGTATGAATGCAGAAGATCACCGTTGTCAGTGGCAGGACGACCTGTGTGCAGTCACATGGTGGTATTTTCGAAACTTTATAAAGTGTCACTCTAAGGATTCCTCAGACTAATGCTGGCCATGTACCAGTAACATGTATTGCAGCAGGCAAGATTCACCGATGCAATATGCGACTGCGGGAGTGTGCATCACATAATCGCACCTTCTATCGGCCAGCATAAGAATGATTTGACCTCTGCTCCATGCCTGTCGTACCCATCAGAGGATGTCTACATGTTACATACATGTTGAAAAACTAATTATTTCACTAATATGTGTAAAATTAAAAACTAAATTGGATGTGACCACTGATAAATATTCTAGGAGTAAATAATTACTGAATAAATATATATTACCAAAAATAACTTCAATTCTAGGAAAAGTGATTATGTAACGCACTGCATTAGATGACCCTGGAGAAAGAGGTGAAGTATCGCACATCTTATTAACACTTTGGATATCAGACCAGCATAAATAATTTCATTCCAGTTGCGGTAAACGTAGAATCACTCGCTCGTAACTCCAACCATTTGGGTTAGAACTATGTGCCTGTCCCCCATATAAACCCAGGTGAATGGTGTATAAGGGCCAGGGCCGGTGCTACCATTAGGCAACCTTAGACCCGACAGTCAGTGAATGGCTGTCAGCACACTGATTGGTGGATGGCTCTCAAGCAGCACTTGGTAGTGGTCCATCACTCCAGTGGCCCTTCTGGCATTTGCCAGAAGTGCCAGATGGCCAGTCTGGCCCTGCCAATAACACTGTGGAGGAAATAAGTAAATAAGTATGTAAATTCCAGCCAACAGGGTACTCATAGAGATAATATATGTATTGCATACTAGCGGACTGTCATACCTCGCCGTCCAATGCTGTGTCCACACGTATTATGCATAGGTGCCATGTTGTACAAGGTTCTGGTTCTCCGTTTTGTTTTTTACTGTTATGTCAATGGTGTTTTTTATGTTTATTATTAGTTTGTCAACATTTTGGTTTGAAGGAGTGGAGGTTAAAGACTAAGGACAATGTATTGTACGTTCTCAGAATCCATTCTAACGCCCTGTCCCTCGTTGCAGCATTCAGAATGGAGTCATCTCAGTGTTCCAGAAGAAAGGTCTTCACGATCACGAACTCTACCATCTCAATGAAGGCGTCCGGTGAGTAGTGACCCTCAGTGTCCAGCATTCCGGATAGGCTGAGACATCAACTCCCAGCATGCTCCAACGGCACAGACCATAGCTGACACCAGGCAGAGAATGATGGGACTTGTAGTTTTACGCCATCTGTAGCACCACAGGTGCCAGCAGAGAGAGAGCGAGTGAGCGATCCATTATAAATCTGTAAAATGCTCATATCCAATGGTCACAACACCAAGGGGAATTCTAATATCCTAATATCTCTATTATCTACAGCAGTTTTGTGTATCATTTATTATATTGATGAATGAACTTGGTCGCATTAACTTAAGTAGTAACCATAGCGCCACCTGCAGGTTAGAAAAATAGACTGCAAAACATGAAATAAAAATAAACTTAAATAAGAAATATAGTTCTCATAACTTTTATTATAGACATAGAGGCCTATAAGTGGAATTATACAGCATCAGTGCACATTTACTTTCATTTTTGCACCATAAACCAAGATGAATGATTCACCAAATGTCTGATGGACGATATTTCTCTATATTACATCAGCCGAGGATGACTCTAACATCAAATGGTCAGTTGTAGGCGTCACGTGACGATGACAAATTATCCTTAACAAGGAGGATTACAAAGTCTTCTACCCATGTTACATCATTGTTGATTTAATTAACCACTTACTGACCTAAATAGACCCCAGTTTGGAATAATCTGCAATATTAACGTGCCATTGAATGATTACCGTGTTTCCCCGATAATAAGACACTGTCTTATTTTTTTTCAGGACAAAAAAACACCATAGGGCTTATTATTGGGGTAGGGCTTATTTTATTGACCTGCTTTTAATCCAATCATGGCCCCCCAAGTGCTGCTGACATTATGACACCTCATTGTTCCCCCAAGTGCTGCTGACATTATGACACCTCATTGTGATTTAAATAGGGCTTAATTTCGGGGGATGGCTTATTTTAGACAGATTACTGTAAAATAGGGTAGGGCTTATTATCAGGATAGGTCTTATTATAGGGGAAACACGGTATCACTAAACCTGGGTACTCGTTTATCCAGTTTCTGCCCAGTCAGACCACCAACCATCCAGTTGATCAGATATTGGATAAGTGTGTACACTCATAAGACTGGTAATACATCCAATACTGGTCTTTTGGTTAAGTCAAAAGAGATGATGTTTCCAGCCCAAGTGTAATAACAGTGTAACAGTAACGCTGGTCAGTATCTGTGTGCAACATGCAACAATAAAGTATTCTCCCTGCATGCACACACTGACATTCATTTTACTCCCCCCCCCCTGCAATTCAACATGGTTTTGCCCATCCCTAACTGTACGTCTGGATCTGGTCCAGTGTGCTGAAGTCTGGATCCCTTCCATTGATATTCATATTATTGTGGCTGTTTCTTTTGGATTTGGGATTCTCTCTGGATGTAGACATGAAATTATGGGTCAGTATATTCCCCCCAGGACGCTGTGTTATATTCAGATACACCATCAGATAAAGGGGGAAGTTTGTCATGGTGAAAGGAAATCATAAATCTTTCGCTCTTGCTAAATAGCACCAAAAAGGGGAATCGCCATCAAGATGTTGTTTACGTGTCTGAAAATACAGGAAGAAATTGAAGGAAAAGGTTATGTCAGCGATGAACCGGATTTCCAGGGAAATGTATTTATAGTTATTTATCTGACACAAGGGTTCCTGGAGCCAGTGAAATGTTTGTCTTGAAAGGATGACTGGGCCTCAATTTACTAAGCAGGGAGATTGAAAAGTGGGGATGTTGCCCGTAGCAACCAATCAGATTCGAGCTCACATTCTCCAGTATGTAGAATGAAACTGAGAGCTTGACTCTGATTGGTTGCTATGGGAACATCCCCTCCCCCTGCAATCTCCATGCTTAGTAAATATAGGCCCTGGTGTGCCATATAATTTCCTAGTATCCACGTCTGTAGGGGCTCTGTTCAGGATGTTCTGCCTCAGTAAATAATATTGTTGTTTCCCAGAATCCTTTGCATCAGTAGAGGCTCAATAAAACAATGTGATTTCTCGTAAGCCCCGGGCTCAGTACTACCATGACATATCCTTTCCCAGACTCCTCTGCTCCAGGAAAGACGAAGCAAAGACATTATATGTAGATTCCCAGAATCCTCTTCTCCAGGAGAGGTTCGGCATAACCATACCATGCCATTTCCCAGAATACTTTACCTCAGTTTATTCATGTCAGATCATTTCCCAGAATCCTAGACCCTCCAACATGACCCATTCCACCAGGTATATAATACTCCGCTCCTGATCTTCCAACTGTCACTCACCTGGTTATAACGAACTAACTGATGTCTGAGTAATGTAACAATGGTGGTTACCATAGTAACTGATTGCTGGAAGTTCCAGAACAGAGTATTTTGTACCTAATGGAATGGGTCATGTTGGAGGGTCTGGAAAAAACAACCTCTGTAGGGGCTCTGTATACGGTAACTACGTCATGCCATTCTCCAAAATCTCATCAGAGACCAGGGCCTACATCTATTAAGCAGGGAGATTGTGGGGATGTTGCCCATAGCAACCCATCAGATCCACGCTCACATTCTCCAGTTTGTAAAATGAAACAGAGCTTGAATCTGATGGGTTGCTATGGGCAACATCTTTTTAAGCTCCCTGCTTAGTAAATTGAGGCCCAGGAATGAAAAAGATGGCAGCATTGTTTGTGGGGGGTCCTCCGGGGACAAGCCAAAAGCTGGCAACATGAGGGCGTGGAAAGGCTGTGATTTATGCAAATCACTCCTGAAGCCCTGCCCCTTGTATGAAAAATGTATATGGGTCATTAAGTCCCCCCTCCCCCATCCATAATAACGATTGGAGCTGAGGCAGTGATTTACATTGAATTCCTCCCGGAACTCCTGGAGAAATGTCTGAAATCTGGGAGTCTCCCGGGTACCATTTATCCATTTCAGGTTATTACCCAGAATCCCAGCAGAAGCTAAGCATCACCATGACATGTCATTGCCCAGAATCCTCTGCTTCAATAGAGACTCAGCTTAACTCCTGTTATTTCCCTACAATACTTCCCGCCAAATCCACCTATTAGTTCCAACCATCATATTCCCTTCGGAGCGATTACCTGACCCTTGTTAGCTCTGCGCTGACACAAATTGCAATAATAGCTGCTCCCGAGTGTAATTATTCCTTAATTGAAACTGTTTTCATTTAATGGAGCAAATGTTCATTTCCTTTCTTCGGAGTTTTATTAAGCCGGCAGAATCTATCATTCTTCTCGTCGCAAGGCCCATTGATTATACGACTCCTTCGCAGGTTAATGGTACGTGGGGCGAAAACACGCTAAGCTTTGGTAAATATTGTCACAGTCCAGTAAACTTTAAATCCACACCCGGCCAGTATAGTCATTGTAAACAGACGCTCAATGTAAATGGAATATATATATATATATATATATATTGGAATTTAATATGGTAAAATATCCATTAAATCATTGCGGTCACGTCGTCCACGTATCCGCTCATTCCTATCCAATGCACCTGTCTACAAGCCCATATATACTGGTGGGAGGTATGAGGCTGCTGGCATTCTGAGCTCCGATTGCAGTATTTAAATTCAATAAAAATAATATTATTACATTATATTAAGTCTATACATTACCCCTTCCTTCTTCCCCACCCACTGATCTGGCTTATGTATGGAACGCTGTATCCGGTAGAGTGAGATCCATATTTGTGGGGCTATAAGTGCGGCTTTTCCCCAGTTTAGACCCCATTTTATAGAACATACTGTGGTGTTTAATGGTTTTTGGAGTGTACTCATGGGTAACAAACATCTGCAATGAGATGACAGTGTCAGTCATTTAACGCTTATTTAAAGCCGTCTTAACCATAAAGCAGAAACTCCATGAGAAATGTGGTTATAACCGTTTCCCCCCTGATTTAGCACTGTGAGACATCAATGCTAACCACTGAGCCACCCGTGCTGCCCACTCTCCCATAGTTTTCGGAAGACTCCCAAAATTCAGGGGCTGCTCCTTGATTCTGCCTATCGGGGTAATGGCCTGACACGTGTCCTCTGGCGGAGTATCATGTATACATATCACCCACCCATGGTACCGTCCTGATGGTATTTGTTAGGCTGTATTCTCAGGTATCTGCCTCCACTATGTGATGGGGATCAGTGCACCGTAATAAATTGCAGCGTGCGCCAAGCCTATCATTACACCGTGAGTTATCCTCTTAAACCATGAGCATTGCGGTTGTGCCTCTTTCTTGGAAATCCCTGGTTTCACCTTTCCAGTAAAGCCGACCTTTAGAAAGTGCTTCATTATGTAATAAAACATTTATTGGTTTATTTTATGTCTCCCATCGAACTGCTCCCAGGAGTCATTGCAACGTTTACTATGGGCGGATGTTCTATATATCCCTGTTTATCACTATATAAAATTTTATTTATATCACAGTGATGTGTTTTCCATTGCTGAACGCTGTGTAAGGGGTCTCACCTGTGGCTTTACCTAATGCACGCGCGCAAAATGAATGTATTGAAGTCTGGTTCGGTCAGCCTTGCCTTTCAATCATCAGAGAATACTTGTTGAATTCAAGGGGGGGGGTTAAATGAATGTCAGTGTGTGCATGCAGGGAGAATACTTTATTGTTGCATGTTGCACACAGATACTGACCAGCGTTACTGTTACACTGTTATTACACTTGGGCTGGAAACATCATCTCTTTCGATTGAAACAATTTATCTTATAGTGTATGGCCAGCTTTACTCAAGAGTAGGGAAAACTAGGTTGAATTGTAGGGGAGGGGGCAAATTTCATTAGTTGCAATCAGTATTAGAGTTGACAGATAATGTTTCCAGTACAAGTCTAATAACAGTGTAACAGTAACGCTGGTCAGTATCTGTGTGCAACATGCAACAATAAAGTATTCTCCCTGCATGCACACACTGACATTCATTTTACCCCCCCTGCAATTCATCATGGTCTTACCCACTCCTGAGTAATTCAATAGTGCCTGAAGATCTGAATCTGCCCCATAGGGTGCCATGCACCATGTATACGAGATACGCATGGGGGTTGAGCATACGTATTCAGATTGTATCTTCTGTGTAGTTGGATATAATATTTTTGTAGGACATTTCATGTTCGGATCTGGATCAGGTCCAGTATGTGTCAGTGTTGAGAGGTGATTTGAAAAAACAAAAGACCCATCTTAAGAACCCAGGCATAAGGCATCCATCCCTCCTAACGCTTCCAGTAAATCAGGACAGACAGGCATGGAGCACCCGGTGATATTATTCACATAATAGACATATAAACGTTACTGCAGTGTATTACACCATTGTGTGTCCTGTGACATCTTCCTGTCTGTAAAGTCCTTGTTGTATTTTCTCCCATAGGCAGCTGTTGAAGACTGAACTGGGCTCGTTTTTTACGGAATACCTTCAGGTTTGTGCCTCTAAACCCCTTTGTATGGATATATAAACCTCTCGGCCATAGGATTTATGGATTGTGGCCCCTGTATGAGGACAGTCATCAGATTTTGGATGTAGATATTCATACACCGTCTTTACCTTCTTGTGACATTTACTTTACAGAACCAACTTCTCACTAAGGGGATGGTGATTCTACGAGACAAGATTCGCTTCTATGAAGGTAATGCCCCAGTGCTGACATAGAAACATAGAAAGTGACGGCAGATAAAAGCCACATGGCCCATCCAGTCTGGCCACTGACTCTGCATATAAGAAGCGATGGACATCAGCGGGATGAGGCTGAGCCCGTACATTAGTCCTCAATAGTAATAATTAGACATGCAATGCAAAACGCATAGGTTACTAATTGGTGACTGCCAACCCCTGGTGTAACTACTAGTAATGGTGTTTAAGAGGATAGTAATAGTGTTTACTTTAACTACACTGGTGATTTTAAATCGCATCATGTGTCTTGTACAGCGGTTTGAGGGGGTGAGCATAGCCCCTATGAACTATCCTGCTTTCCGACCCACCTTTACTTAGAATGGCGGTGGTTCATAAATTCAAAATTGGGAATTCCATACAGATTGCAGTACTCATGGGGGGAGTGGCCCAGTGTTTCCAATCTGCTTGTGCCTTAATATTATTTTTATTATTGTTGTTGTTATTATTATACCATTAACACGTTTCTGTTGGTTATTTCAGGACAGAAGCTCCTTGATTCTTTAGCAGAGACCTGGGACTTCTTTTTTAGTGACGTCCTACCCATGCTGCAGGCCATTTTCTACCCTGTGCAGGTAAATATGCCAAGTGTCTAATACAATGACCCAAACCGGCATCATTCACTTTGTAATAACATAGGACCGTATCCAGAGTCATGTCATGATAAGAGGAAATGTGGTGGAAATCTACACCTGGGGAAACCCATGTTGAGTGTAGGGGGGGGGAGTCAAGCGTATTTTATTATTTGTATGGAGAAGTCGCCTCTTATCTCGCAGGAATTTGCCTCCAAAATTCCACTTTGTTCAGTCTAGGTGTAACTTTCCACCTGTTTTCCTCTTATTCAGCCATTAATTTAGAGTTGCATGTTTTGGACAATGCCAACATCACAAGTTTAAACGAGATTATCAAGTACTATTACTGAATGCCTGCAATTCATTTTATTGTATTACAATCTACTACTATGACAATTATCACTGATCAGGAAACCATGACGTTCAGGACTATTGAGTGGAGTCTGGTTAGGATTTGAGAAAGTCGCCTGTCCAGGGGGTGGCGTGGAAGTAGAGTCAGGGGCCGAGTCTATTGGGGGAATTTGATTCAATCTCCCCCATTGAAACCACCCCCCTAGCTTCTCCTATAGGACCAGACTTTAGACAGTATTGACTTACTCTTAACTTACTCACGAGTGGGTAAAACCATGTTGAATTGCAGGGGGGAAAGTAAAGTGAATGTTAGTGAGAATACACTTGGGCTGGAAACATCATCTCTCAATTCTAATACTGATTGCAACGCATGAAATTTACCTCCCCTGCAATTCAACATGGTTTTGCCCACTCTTTATAAGTTGTGAGCCTAAAGTCTGAATCTGATCCATAGTGTTAATGCCAATGGACAAATGACAGAGGCTCCAGGCCTGGCCACCCATAGCAAGCTTTTCCTTCAGTCTTACATCAAAATGCAGCAGTGCTCTAGTTACCCCTATAGGTTACTGTATAAGTTACTGTAGTCGTGATAAGGGATCTGATGCATGGGCCATACTGATACCTGATTGGAGGATCGTGATTAGAAACGACCTATCATTGCAGCCTCTGTGCCGGGTCTCTCACGTACAGTGAGTTTCACTGATTTTTCCAGCTTCGGAATATAAAGCACATTACAAATAAGGTTACTGAATCTTATATGCTTAATGCTTAATATGTGCTGTGCTTCTCTACCCAGGGGAAGGAGCCCTCCATTCGCCAGTTAGCGTTACTGCATTTCAGGAATATAATTACCCTCAATCTGAAACTGGACGATGCCTTATCGCGTCCGCGAGCCCGCGTCCCCCCCTCCATTATTCAGATGCTGCTAATCCTTCAGGTAAGATCAGTAGTGTCAGTGTGGTGTAATATCTGCATTCCTGCCTTCTGTTACCGCAACTTCATTAAACTTATATGGAAATAGTTCTTTTTCCCTTGGAATGTAAATTATGCCGCTTATTGGACCAAATCCAGATCTCCCCCATTTTTTCAGATTGGGGTTTACAGACGGATAGACGCTACCTGATTAGACTTAAGAGGGATGACACTGCAGACACATCCAATGGAGGAGCTGGGCGTTACTTCTTTTAACCATGTTTAGTAGAAGAGGCCCTCTCAAGATGTACCCAACCGAATTTCCGCATTGCTTCCATTTACGATGTGCTGGGTCATAGGCGTTGGAACATTTTGGGGGGGGGGGGATGTGAAGGATACCTGGAGTTGGTTGTGGTAAATAGCGTGGATGCAGACAGAGATTTATAGGACTGACAGACAGACTGATACATATGGGACAGGCAGACCGTGAAGACACTGAGATATGGGGCAGAAAGACTTAGCCATATATAGGACAAGTATACGGGAGAGATGTATAGGACAGGCAGAGGACAGAGACAGACATAGGGGTATATTTACTAAGCAGGGAATTTGCTGCGGAATTGAAAAGTGGGGACGTTGCCCATAGCAACCGATCAGATTCTAGCTCTCAGTTTCATTTTACATACTGGAGGATGTAAACTCGAATCTGATTGGTTGCTATGGGCAACTTCCCCACTTTTCAATTCCCCAGCAAATTCCCTGCTTAGTAAATATACCCCATAGTCATGTGGGACGTTAGGAACAGCATGGTGGCTCAGAGGTCAGCTTCTGTGAGGGAATAGGGAGTATGGCTCCTTAACCCTCATTCACTGTCCTTACTCTCTCCTCCGCTCTGTCCCCGCGCTCTCCTCTGCAAGATAGCCAGGCAGTTAACCCTGTCAGCGCTCCGGCTCCACATCTTGATAGTTACCCAGGTATGTCTGGTTTGTGTCTAGTGCCACTTTAAGAGCGTGTTACGTGACCGTGAGTCAGACGTGTTCCCCTCTATGGCTCCCCTGTATGTGTGCGCTGGTAATCCTCGTCCTGTCGCTGCAGAGGGTCGCAATGTGTTCATTAATGTAAGGCAAACACCTCATGTACGTGTCATTACATTGATCGCTGGCTGCTTTCAAGAGGATATGAGTCAGTGTCACATAATAGCTGTTTCCCTTACGGTGACTTCATTTGTGAGGAAATAAAGATTGAGATCACTTTACAGGGATTATATAGTAGAATAACGCCGACCTGATAATAAAGCTCAGTCATGATCATACAATCTACCTGTCTGTCATCCAGCCGCCATGTCACACAAGCTTTGCAGCTGTGTTTACAGGCCCTTTAATATGACCCGTCCCACCAGGTATAGGGTGCTGACTTACGCCCCCTGCATAGGGGTGGGAATCACAGCGAAATGTTGTCAAGCCCGTGACATCATAGATTTGGCGTCCAGTCACGCGGGCGGGAGGGCAGGACTCTAGCCGTGCTAGTTTAAATACTTCTGGGAGGTTTGCCTGGTCTCCCGGCATTCCGGGAGCACTGCCCGATTATCCGGAACAATCTCTGTGTAGTCACATGATCATATACATTGTGTGAGTGCAGGATAGGACACTGTAATGCGGACTGTAAATAGATTAATAATTACGTAACACACTCGG
>JABWIB010006481.1:22122-33536 GCA_016617825.1 Platyplectrum ornatum
GATCTGTAGTTTGGGAGGTGTAGAAGAACATATTCTATTATCAGGGGAACAGTAAATGTCTTTTTTGAAGACCACAGTTTTAATATGTTTCAAACTATTTGGTCCAAACAGTCATAACAGCAATAGGGCTGGATTAACAATGGGNTTAAGTGGCTTACATATAAGACCACCACCCACACCAGTGGTCACACCTATGCATCACCGGCCACNCCAATGGTGCCTGCATCATTTCAGACCCATGCCCATGTGGCTCTTAATCTGGCCCTGTCTGACAGAGCAGCTAAAATACATGCAATTACACATTATTTGGGCAGCTGGCAACNCTCCAGCATCGCTGAGAAAAGGCAGTAGTTGGCGGAGGATTCTGGGAATCTCTTTCTACAGCATCTGACAAGTCACAGGTTCTGGCAANATGAACAGGATTGAGGTGGTAGGGAATCGACACAACAAAAGTCAGTCAGGCAACGGGTTCTATAATCTGCCTGCATGAAGATACCTACTAGAATCTTTGATTTGGTCTTTAAAATACTGAATGCTAAAATGTTTTTATTATATGCAATTGTAGTTAGAAGTAGTGGATGCANGGTGCTTCAGCAAGAAAGAGCCTTCCACTGAGTAATTGTCCCTGTGAAATAACATTCTGCTTTATAATCTGAAAGAAGCATAGCTACATGCTGACTTTTAAGCCACAGAAGACTCAGTGTTGTCACACACTGCTGGGAGACCTATGAATGACATTTATAGAGTCAAAAGCTACAAACCCAAAATTGAAATAAAAGTTTAATAATGTCTATTTTGCTTTTTTTTCACTGCTACATATTCTGATTGGAGAACCTTAAAAAATACATATAAAAGAAACATGGAATTGTCTCACTAGAATTATAAGGAAAGGTAAAGGGAAAAAGGAGGAAAGTCTTATGATTTAAAGTAGTTAAATGTCCTTTAAAGACCTATATAACGTAAAATGTTTAATGTGTAGGGAAATACGTTTCATTTAATGACCCCGGGCTGGATCCGTAAACCAGGATCTGGTCCCTCATGTATGCATAGAGAAAATCACGACATATGGCTCATATATAACATCAAAAGAGCTGCTTTAACAATGACCGTGGCAACCTAACCCAGCATAAAGCGGCTTCCATCCGGATAGTTTGCCTGTATGATTTGTCTGATTTTGACCCACTGTTTTCTGACACTGCAGCGGTAATTTGTCAAGTGCTGCTAAGAAGATATGGTGAACAATGTGATGGACCTGGACTGGATTTCTCTGGTGCTCAGCAATAAGTCCTATAAATACTGAAAAGTAAATATAAAATATATAACCAAAGGACTCCAGGGTTTCCAGGTGTTTCTGTTCGATACTTGGGGTTATTAAAATGAATGGAAAGTTATAAAAAAAAAAAAAAAGAATGTATGCCCATTTAAAACACCCAGTCCAGTGTATAGAATTATCACTTCAATGGCTGGCAAATAAGACAAAAAATGTACTTAAAATATAACAGCAGTTTCATTTTCCTGCCATTTGTTCATTGCATTACAGCAAATGAAAACATGTTATATATTCATTCAGTGCTACACCAACAATATAATATACTAACCAGTAATAAAAGCAACGAATTGCAAAATATAGCAGTAACTGAAGTGCTGGAATCTAATGTGCGATGCATGGGGTAGGCATTTGTCCACACCTTGTGACATACAGACAATTGAATTAAACATTCTCCAGACCTTCCTAAGCACCATTTGTTCTTATGAAAAGAACAACTGAAGTTTGCTTTGAAAAAGTACATGCANGTGAAATTATTATTATAATTATTATTATTTTATTACCAGAAGCAAGAAAGGGTATAATACATAAATGCTATTTCTTCAGCTTTGGAAGAAAGTTAGATTTCCAACAGATGGCACNGAGAATATGCCATGAGAGAGAGTGGGCGTGTTTAGGGGTGTTCATGGTAGAACATAGAAAGAGACGGCAAATAAGAGCCACATGGCCCATCTAGGGTGCCCAGTTGTTTGAAAGACACCAGGGAACTTTTGGAATGGTATAAATGAGGTTTTCACAGAAGATATGTTGCAGTGTTCTTTCAAGGCCATATTGCTACTGTTTGTACAGATTTTCTGAATTCTGAATGAAAGTTATTTCTTTGACTATGTTTCTCTAATGCATGCACAATAGGAGAGCACCTGGCAGTCACATTACTGGTATTTATTAAATTAAATAGCATATGGTCAGACAAAATATTAAATTGATGAACATTTTTGTGTCTATTGTGTATTGCTGGAGTGGAGCATACAATAAGCCACTGTCATGCTCAGGATGATTGAAATAGCATTTTGTTAAAGTAGGGAATTGTAGTAATAATTTTTCACTTGCTAATTACTGGCTTATTCCCCTAAAGTATGGTGGCATTAAGAATGTAGCCCTTTACATTCTGTGACCCAGATNAAATGACATCGGATTAATCTGACCCATAGCAAGTCATTCGAATGAAATAGACTCCTTATTAATAGTGTCTGGTCATATAGAAAGATTGTTGTTGTTTCAGTAAACAAATATTGCAAAATATAGAAACCAGAACAAATGCATGACTATGCACATGTTGTAAGCATTATCAGTGTAAAATAGTAAATACTGTAAGGCATGACTATTCTGACAGTGCTGGGTTACAGGGTGGCCATTTGTGAGCTGATGACTAGGTTTCCTATTACTAGGCATGCAGTCAGCATTTGCAATGAAAGAGAGAGTGTATTCCCTTCTTGTATCATAGGTGTCAGCTGTTAATATGGACACCAGGGCCTAAATTTACTAAGCAGGGAGATTGAAAAGTGGAGATGTTGCCCATAGCAACCAGAGACAATGGAGAATGGGAGCTCAAATCTGATTGGTTGCCATGGGCAACATCCCCACTATTCAGTCTCCCTGCTTAGTAAATTTAGGCCTAGGGGTTATATTTTATAGCACTTAAAAGCGGGAGGGATACTTAAAAGCAACCATTAAAATGTGAGCTTTCATTTGTATATTTCACTGTTCATTGTTGTTAGTTCAATCTTTTACAATTTTCAGATCAACCATTGACAAATCACTTTGTATTTAAATTATTAATTATAATGTTCTTATATTTAATAATAAGGCTAAATATAAGACTAAGGAACCTGACAGCCTTGCCATTACCTGTTTAATATTTTGTAAATAATTAAGACATGCATGAAACAATTATGTGGGTAAATCACAGCAGTATATGACATTGGGTAATGACAGTTACTAAAATGCAATAAGCAATCAGGACNGGTATGCTATTGAAACCATTAGTTCACATGTATTCAGGTTTTGGGTAAAACGGACTCTAAATGCAGTGCAGAACAATACCATTGAAGACTGTGTCCTTGTACCTTTCTCNTTACCTGCAGTTCTTTACCGTTTATGGTTCCCTGCAGTGTATATTTCAAGTGACAAAATAAGTAGAAACTATGCCAATAACACAATTAGCATATAAACCAAACTGCCATGTATTCACAGCAACATAGTATAACACAATATAACACTGAAACATACATTTTAATTGCATAAAAGAACCACTGGGCAGTGGCCTGGCACCCTGTACTGGTGTGCCGGCAGCCTGCCTGAAGTCACTTAGATGCCATTATTGGCGTCTAAGTGAGTTTAAATAGGACCGATGGCTTCCTGTGGTGACCCAGGTCACAGGCCTGAGTGATCCTGGTGGCAACCCTGGCTTCTATCATATAGCCCCATACTTTCTTTACTCCAAGCTACTGTATATGTGTATAGATAAGCATTAAANTATTCATTAAGCTAGTTATAATATTATCAATTATTCATTTTAAATGGCAGCTAAATGTATTAGTACTTTCTATACAAAGCTTGAGCTTTGTCTGATTATTTTAAAATACTGTAATTTAAACAGATACAATGGCTTGTCAGTCAGCAGAGTAGTGAATGTTAGAGATTTGCATTGTTAAGAGTTAGAGATTGAGAGGAATTGAATTNAAGCCCATACCTGTTAGTAGTAGAAGACATTTGTGTAGCAAAAATTGTGGAAGAACAAGTACAAACAAGATATCTAGAGAAGTCACAGTTTCCTTCACAACTGTGAGCACGGCATATGTTATAAAAGATCCTTCCTTAGGCTCCCAAAGGACAACATCTGGCTTGTCCAGAACCCAAAATAATCATTCCCTGAAGAGATAGGAAACATGTGTCATTTGCCTGACTTAAAAAAGAGCAAGTGCAATATGCAACCCAACCCATTGTAGTGATGTTATATTACACCATTCTNCCCAATACACTCTAGTTACTAAGTTCTTAAAATAATAAACTCAATANTCTACTCATTTAAGCAAAGGTTATGGCAAAAACACATTTTAGAATGCTTTTGTTAGTTGAGAAAACATGTTGCAAACAACAAAGATTGCAGACTTAAAAGTAATAAATAAAAGCATGTTTGTATATGATAATCCACTGAATTGCTTCACAATATTAAGATAATGGTACAAGAGCTGAAATAAGTGTTAACAATCCCATTTAATGCATACAGTCTGAACAGGTTATTGTACATGCTTGTCTTGTCCTTTAGTACATGTGGACATTGTACAGTTAGGAGGATTGCTTGTATAGAAAATCAGGAACAGGATATATTGAAGGTAGGGTCATGTACACAGGCCCTGGAAAGAAGTAGTACTGAAACTGCATGTTCCATCTGCATTCCTCTATGCCACATTGAACTATGGTACTTGAGAACATAACAGTAGAACACAAGAGGTAGAGAAGTGCTCTTCTAAGACATTTACAAAGCAGAGATACATAAAGGAAACAGTGTTTGAGCAAAGAACATGACATGACACATGGCANATTTAGTTATGATGGAATTGACTGCCAGTTGCATGAGTGATNGTTTACCCAGTTTAATATTTCAGTATATAACAGCTAGTAAGCATTTTATTTTTACCCTCTTCATATGACACACTGAGACTCAAGGAGTAATGTGCTACATTATATCAAAGCAAAGTACTTAAATATAGAAACAAAGATAACCAAACAATTAAATACANTGCAGTCTTCTTATAAATCAATAAACAATATAATTAAAGGAACAAAACATGAGAGGAAGACTTACAAAGAGAAGTAGTTTGGAGGAGGGACTTTGAGACCAACATCAGGATTCCAAGGAACTGTAGATCATTGAGGGAACTGCTATTGTACTGATGAAACAAACATTTTTGTCCAACCTCTGAAGCAAAATGTATTTGGAAACATCAGTAATAAGGGAAGCTTCTTAGAACTGCGGTTTCTCCTCGGTGCTAGTTCATTAAATGAATATTAACGATGCTAACTGAACATGATTCTTCCTATTGGTCCTACTGCTTACCATCAAGGAACAATATGTTTCAGACAAAGGATCCATGCATGTCTGTATGTATGCGTACAAGAGAGTTCACTCCCCTAACTTATACAACTTAAGCGTCCCAATGCCTCCAAATGCCTAACATCTTGACACGCTGATCTGCTTATGAATAGAGTTTTTCCAGCGCACCACTGTGTTCTTTAGCACACTAAAGAAAACTCAACCACTCGTAGGCTTTTCAACCGGTAGTTTAAAATCCCAAAGTAAATTAAAACGTTTGTAGGATGAGGACTGAACCTATATTGCTTGCAGTGCATGTAGCAAGTAACAACATTATGTGTATTTATGAAAGCGGTACCTTATGGTGACTGGCTGTAACCTTTGAAATATGTTTCCTCTGCAGAAATGTCATTATAAATTAATGAAATATAAAGTTTAAAAAGTAGGACAATGTTGCACACAAGTTCATGCAACATTAACATCTTTTGGTTTTAAAAAGTTAAATTTATAGTCACTTGTCTCTCTCTATAGCAGTATTTCATCCATATTGTAGCACAAAAAATGGTTTTACTCTATTGGTGGATAACGCTGTGGTGTACCCACAGACTGGATCCGGCCTGTAATGATGATATACAGTTGGACCTTGCTCCAAATTATTTTGATTATAGGCCAGTTCATTAGGCAGCAGTAAATTAATGTTTGTATAGAGCCACATTTCATGCCAGGCTCTAGAAACTTTTGCCAGTTTAACCTNATTTAGAGTTCCCTGTGTCCCACTGTGCCATGTGCTGTCTGGATGCTGATACTGCAGGATGAGCAATGGGCAATTAATCATTAGGTAGAAGTGCACTGTGCTCACTGATCCCTCGCCCACTGAAACTAGAGGGATTTCTGGTGGTATCAGGGGTGAACAATAAATAAGGCCTAAATTCACTAAATTGGGAGTTTGCAGGGGAATTGAAAAGTGGGGATTTTGCCCATAGCAACCAGATTTGAGCTCACATTCTCCAGTATGTAAAGTGAAACTTAGAGCTCAAATCTGATTGGTTGCTATGGGCAACTTCCTCACTTTTCAATTCCCCTGCAAAATCCCTGCATAATGAATTTAGGCCCAAGTGTGACTTTACCAGCTGTTGCTTCTACATGTAAGTATGGTTGTACCAGTCCTCTTGGATGAAGTCTTGTGTCACAGTTTGTACTTTGTGTTTGGCTTGATATATACAGTATAGAGAGTTTTTGTAAGGCTAGGGTGTGGCACACAAAATATAAAGTCATTTGTTCGACATTCATACACTTAACATCTAAGTATGAAGGTTGAAAACAAATTAACTATGTTACCGACAACTCTTAACTTAATCCAGAAGTGTAGATCAGGTGTCTCTGTTAAGTGAAGTCACTGATCAGGCAAACATTGTTCAACTAAAGAATGATACATGTTGACACTCAACTACACACCATGAAGCCTTTTCCCCCANTGGTCATGCTATCAAAATAAAAGTCTAATAGTCATCACATATATTCCATAAAAACTGATATGTTCATCTGTTGTATCAGACAGAGTTTGTGGGGNAAGGGGGTCCTTCCCGCAAGTGCAATTACACATAGACAGTCAGCTGTCAATTAATCTACTGGTATGTTTTTGGGGTGTGGGAGGAAACCGAGCACACAGAGGAAACCCAAACTGACACAGGAAAAACATACAAATTCCACAAAGATAAAATTTAATTCATGACCTCAGCGCTAACCACTGAACCATCCATGCTGCCTATATAACACCTTGCCTGGGATCATGACATAGTTGCAGGTAAGTAGACAAGAAGTGTGTGGCTTGGCAGAGTCCTCGCACACTGTGCTGTGGNAAGACTAGCATATTACTAGCCAGGGCTGGCTGGGATTTGTAGTTGCTCTTTGACAGGTAATTCTTAATAGGGTCTGTGTGAGGCAGTCCCTTGGCAGCATATTTTGGACCACTGGGTGTTAAGCATATAGCATATGCAGAGTGTAGAATATTTTAATATTAGTACCAGTGGGATATTTTATATTATTCCTGATTCTTTTAGTATGTGTAGTGATTGTGAGAAATAGTCCTGTCCCCACCCTAGTAATCACTGTGGCATGAATATCAGCTCTGTGTTTTTATATGGCAACAGAATCATTTTCCAATAACCATAAACCCTTAATTATTAGGTATGCTATCACATATGTACTGAGAAAGAAAGCTAAAGAGTCCATTAACAATAACACAACCATTTACAGTGCAAAATCAGCACTGTACATTGTAGGTATTGTCTTTAATTAAAATATGGTTATGGTATGTAATAAAGCGACTCTTATACTACAATGTTTCCCCTATAATAAGACCTATCCTGATAATAAGCCCTACCCTATTTTACAGTAAACTGTATAAAATAAGCCCTCCCCCGAAAGTAAGCCCTATCTAAATTACAATGAGGTGTCATTAGCACTTGGGGGAACAATGAGGTGTCAATGTCAGCAGCACTTGGTGGGACAATGAGGTGACATAATGTCAGCAGCACTTGGGGGAACAATGAGGTGACATAATGTCAGCAGCACTTGGGAGGCCATGATTGGATTAATAGCATGTCAATAAAATAAGCCCTACCCCGAAAATAAGCCCTATGGTATTTTTTTGTCCTGAAAAAAAAAATAAGACAGTGTCTTATTATCGGGGAAACACAGTAATATGTCCATCCAATTGGCTGTTCTGAGGCATATACATGCTCATCTGACCTAGTAATATTTTATCTATCATGTGAAGCACATTGACTGAACAGGTGTCTAGAATACATGCTAAGAGACACATGATCCAATGCTGAATCTATAAGGCAGCCTGTTAGTGTGAGTGGATACAAGTGCTGTGTTAAGGAACAGCAAGCAGTAATTGCCGGCCAGCATGAATTTATCGAAACATCTCCCCATCCATTATTAATGCTGCGGGATTCCTACTCTGACTGCTAACTCTGCTCTCTTCTTTCTATCTNCACCCCTGCTGATTGCAGGGGAATAGATGTGTTTCTAGGCAGCATACTGCACTTACAACGTAGAATGCATGGACACATACATTCTTATTCCTACAGAATATCAAGACATTCCAGGCTTGTTGTATAAAAATGAGCTCACAGAAAGCCACTGTACCATATTCAGTGTACTGTTATGTGAGCACACGCGCTCGTCCCTAGAGTCATCTTCAAAGACCAACTACGCCAGCGGCCAGCAACAAACTCAACATTCATATAGCAAGGGAAAGGTTAAATCAGGATTTTGAAATTGAATGTTCACCCCTCCCGATAGCTGCCGTCTTCTTTGCTCGCATGGTTGCTCTTCTGTGCTATGATTCTCACTGAAGCACGGTTACTCTTCCTCCCCTTACTAATTCTGAGTAAATCCAGTTACTGACCCCGTTATGTGTTTAACCCATTCTCTATCACAAGTGCTCATAAAAAAGCTCATTATTAGTCCTCTCCACACTCACTGATTACAGGATAATTACAATCAATGCATCAAGTCGGCAGATGCTAATGTCCTTTAATGTCAATTTTAATGTTTATTTACAACCTGAGGTCTGCCAAGGTGTGTAGCGTCCTTGGCAGGGAATATTCTTAGCAAATTGTCCACAAGATGTTTTATACCACAAGCACCTCTATAGCAAAATCAATATTTCCTNTTACAGTGATCCAGAAAGAGCTNAGACTGCGGCAGAAGCAGAGATCCCCCCCAAAATCCTATGTGGGTGTATGGATGGGTGGGTTCCACAAAACTGCCACGTCCAGGTTTACAGTCACTGAACTCTATTCACATTTCTATTCTATTCTGGGGACACTTAAACTGGACACACACACTGGACCGATTATCTTCCCAACATGAATTACTAGATAAGGTGAAGGATATTTCTCTTTGCAAAATGTTAATTATCACACGCACACTGTCCCCGCACTTTCCTCTCGTCTAAAAGAGTGGAAAGCACATTTTTCCGCTGTTTTATCATCCGTTTATTGGCCATTGGCCACAAATATTAGAAAAACTGGTTCAGATATATTCGAAATGCCCACACACACCAATATTGGATCCCTCAAACGTTAATCAATCAGGAAAAACGAAAGATCAAATTATAGTCTGCTGACACAATTATTGTGCGGCTTCAAAATAAAATGGTCACCACACACTAGAACTATGTTTCATCCGATGGATCCAATCTTGAATTATTATAATGCTGCAAATTAAAAATGTTTTGCACAGGTTACCTAAANATGCTTTTACATATTTCATGGAACTGTCAATGTTTTGGCCTCTCTTTGAAATATACCAAAAAAGCCGATTTCTAGTTTTATTCAATGTACAGCTCCCTAATGTCCAACCAATGACCACATTTATGGATATGTATGCTAAATCCTTATCCAGTTTGCCATGCTACATGCTTTGCCATTCCCACCTTAACTGACTTATGCTCTACAAATAGTCATTAACCTGATTAATCTAGAATTGCCTATGTTAAGCGTTTACTCACTCTCTCTTGATCTTTCATCTTTCTCCAGCCACAGCAGTACTAGGTGAAGAGTGGAGGCCAGAAATGCTTTACTATTGAGAGTAAGACATACAAATATTTCCCCACTCTGTTCAAATTTGGCTCTAGGGNATGTTAGTTCCTCATCCATTTGTGCCTGTATATTTAAAAATCTTTTGATTAACATTAGCTGTACCTCAGCCTCCTATCCCACAGTCAGAAATCGAAACAAGAGTAGCTTTTGGGAGAATCCCCCATTTTGGGCAATTCTGCTGGTATCTCAGGAGAGCCTGAAATTTGGATTGATCCAGTAATCAAGCTTGAGCATGGCGTTTTATCACCATTTTTTAAAGTTTACATTCACCACACACTAGATCAACTTGTAGCCCATTTCCACAATAATTGTAGAATTGGGCCGTAATCGTGTTATGCTTTAGTCACGCCTTTTGCAGGACTGGTGAAGGATTAGGATGAGAAGCAGTAGCACTATCAGATATTGGCTGCTGAAGACTGGATCATAATTATACCCTGTTCACATTGGACCCATCTAACTGGGCAGTTGAGTCAACTGCCTAGATTGACTGAACTGCCAGGGCAGTGCGCTTAGCGTGAATGGCGCCTTTTGGGAATTTCAGAGCCTCAGCAAACTACCCGGGTAGAAAAAGACTCAAATACCAGGGTTGTCAGTGTGAACACAGTATAAATGCATAGAGGTTGTGATAGGACACATGGCTATACTGTCTTCGCCCACTGTGCACTGTCATTCACTGCCAGATGCATCAGTGACTAAAATACAACCTTTTATCATGACTATTAAAAAAATACAAAAGTTCCAGGCTAAATAAAAAGTGCATTCAGTGCTACTCCTATAAAACATTCATCAGTAATGTACCAGAAGAGTTTCATACAAATCATCTAATTAGATAAAACTAACTAGCNTGATCATTGGGCATTGTGTACTGTATGCATCATTTGCATATAATGTGGTATGTGACCTGTAAATCGCAACAAACAGGTTTTCTGTCTTCTTTACAAAAGACCAAAATAATTACTATGTGAGTTTTAGAAAAGTATTCTTACACAATGACCAATAAATAGGCCACAACTCTTGACTACATAGGGTGCCCAACATATAAAGCTACAAAGAATACACGGGCTGATTCAGCCCTGCGTCTCCGCCAGCCAGGCTCTGACCGGCTCTGAATGGCACGAAGTCGGACACAAAGCCTGACTCCGTGCCTCTGCGACTCCGCCATATGGTAATGGGAAAAGGGGCGTCCCACGCCCCTTTTCTCATTTCCATATGCGCTTTTAGCAGGGCTAAGCCCTGCCAATAGAAAGCGCAGCCTGCACCATGTCTGGACAAGGTGCAGGCTTAGGGCAGAGGGACTGAGGCANGTAATGACAGTTTCTGACATGGGATTAAATTCAATTTAATCTAACATTAAATTTCATTTAAAAAAATACCATATCTCCCAATTAAATGTAAAACAGAAGAAGGATACACAGAATGTAAAGGGTTTTATATT
>JABWIB010006483.1:0-19662 GCA_016617825.1 Platyplectrum ornatum
GAATCTGATTGGTTGCTATGGGCAACTTCCCCACTTTGCAATTCCCCTGCAATCTCACCGCTTAGTGAATTTAGGCCCTAGGGTACAGAAAACAACACTTTTTACACAGAGTGAGCTGGTCCAATCTTACTATATCTAACCAACAAATAAATCAGAGATTTTGATGATATTAGAAACTTGTCAATTTAATCCATTGTGCATTACATTCTGACCATATTGTAGCAAAAACGAATATATAATGACAAGAAGCCTGTAATGTACATGTTTTCATTTAAGGAAATCCTGAATACAATGATTACAGAGCCATTGCCTCATCATGATTGTTATTATTTGTATCTGCCTTGTGTCTGTAATTACATTTCCCCAACTGGGAATCAATTAATGGCTTGAAATATAATTGATATAATCTTGCATTTTATGACATAATTATACGCTGGTATGTTATGTGACACTGCATATTTGCTGCATAATTAAGACTGCACATTATTATGTCTCAGGGATGAGACTTGCAGGCTTTTCTATCCTTGTCAGGTTCATAGGAAACATTTTCTCTGAGCCCACCCTTTGGGAGACAGGCTGAGAAAACGTCACCTTGGCAACCAGGCTCCGTCAGATTCTGCACAGACACACACGCACACACACACACACACACATATATATACACACACACACACACACATACTGACAGGAGCGGCGATCCTACACAGCGGCTCTCTCACCATACCGAAGCGAGAGGTAATGATTGGGTCAGGGTACTATATATTAACCATTTCTCAGACACTTAAGAAAATGTTGGACTTGTTTAATCCACATTCATATAATCTGCATCTAATGATTAGAGTATTAATACACTGTCACTTGTGATGGAGGATTTGGGGTTTTGACCTTTCATTAACTGCTGTGGTCCTGTTAGTCATGAAAGGTATTGCAACACAATATTGGAACCTGGTTGTCCTGTATCCTGNGTGGTTACCCAAGGGTTAAACCAAATCAAATGCACTGTTCATTTTGCATTGTGCACATCATTATGCTGTATCCATCTGTTACCCTTTTGGGAATCTAGTGGTAAATATTTGGCAGCAATCGGGTTTATGGAAAGAAAATAATGTAACAAGCATGCAAATGCAATTGCAAATTTGCTCTATTTTATCTGGCTATAATGATAAAGGGCGATTGAGGAAAGGAATTTTGGGCATCCACCATAGATTGTCCAAAAAAATGGGTTATGCCTAAATAAACTGTGTTATATAAAGTGATGACAGTGCTATTTGTGCTATGACACAGGATAATTCACTGAAGTATTTCGGTAACTTGACAGTATGGGTATTGTTCTATATCTGCAGTGTTTACATAGGTAACATGATGTCATCCCAAATCCTGTAAGCCGTACCCTCGTACTAACCAAGCTGCATCTGTACATTCCCTGCTGCTCTAAAGGGTTAATATTAGCTGATTTGTCAAACACACATATATGTATTTATAAATGTGTTACTAATATGAATGGCACCGATTATACATCCGGCTCCTACATTATGCTGAATAGATTTGTTTCGTTGGACCAGCAGTCAGTGCCATAGTTACTGTATCACACCACAAAAGCAGTAAGACTGCAGTTGATGTGATGCAGGCCAATGTTTCTAAGCATCCTTCAAACAGTGAATGTCTGATCTTCCCCAGAGCCACACAAGCATTTAGTTTTATTCAATACCAGGTTTTCATGTAACACACATGTTATGCGGAACGGATACTGTGTATTCATTAGAGCTTGCAATTTGCATTTCCGTTCCTACCTTTATTCAGATGCCACATAAGCTAACATGGGGGCGTGCATGGTCAGAATTACACAGGTGTCACAGCCCTTACTGCCCCCCCCTCAACCTGCTGCGGATGTTATATTAGTGATATCGTATATCAAACAGTTTATCAGCTGAAGATACACGTTATATACATTCTAGATATGGACGTGTTCTGAATACTAAAGGGAAAATTTGCATCTGCACTTTTGTTTTGTGTAAACTGTTTTTTATTATATAGAAGTATAAGAAACATAGTATAACTTTGCCGATACACAGAACAGTACAAAATTCCATACAAATATAAGATCACAAGTATATGGAATTGTAGAAGGTAAATAACAGCTTATCCGAATAATGTAATTAAGTTAAGGAGGGAGAATATGGGGAAAGTGGCAGGGAGAGCCAGAAAAATAGACAGCATATGACAGAAACTCTACAGAATTTCAGGACACAAGACAAATGGGATCCCACTCAGTGGGCAAAAGAGTATGGAAAAGGCCAAAAACAACAGCCAAGGACAGGATCCCTATTACTCTATGCCCTGAGGTAGAGACAAACAATCCCAGTATCTGTCTGTCTGGCTTGAAACTCCATCCAGGGCAGCCAGGAGGAGGTAAACCTCCTATGATGACTTTACCCCATGGAGGATAGATGGTCCATAAAGAAGATCTAAGCGATCACCAATCCTTGATGTTGGGGGTGATCACTTCTCTGGAATGGCGGTATTCACTGCATCAATCATGTGTCTTAGCACATAGTGCTGGACTCGACTAACTAACTTTATCCATGTGATGGTTTTGTGGGGATCTCCTCTGATAGGATATAACTAGAAGCTGCAAACACTGTAGTGTATCCCAAAAAGAACCTGCACTTAAAGCTATTTTATGATTGTATTATCTGTTATCATTTGGGCAAATCTTATTCTCATATACCCATTTTTTTGTATATCCATTACTTTATGATCTTTGGGAACTGGAAACACTTGCATGAAAACTAATGTTTAAATGGAACTTATCTTGGAACTTATTTTGACATTTCTACTGAAATCATTTAATAATATAAGTGTAATTTATAATTTCAAACATTGACTAGTACCTTATATAGAAATAGGTTTAGATAAATACATCCCAAACAATATGTGCATTCTTCCATTCATGCCATTTAAGCAATCGCATACAAAACAAAATCTGTGGTGGCCCTATTTTCCTATATGCGCTTCAATAATGAAGTCTCAGCTTATTTTGTATGTGGACACATTGGACCAGATTCAGATTGTAGGCACTATTGACTTACTCACAACTTACTCAAGAGAGGGCAAAACCATGTTGAATTGCAAGGGAGTTAAATTGCATTAGTTGCAAACAGAATTGGGAGATGAGGCTTCCTAGCTCAAGTCTAATAACAGTATAAGAGTATAACACTGATCAGTATCTGTGTACAATGTGCAAAAAGTATTCTCCCTGCATGCAAACAATGACATTGTCATTGTTAATACAGAGGCCAGATTAAATGTAATTTTATATACTCAAGCATCAAATCATCTGAGAATCTAGATTACCTAAACACACTATCACTATTATTGGCCTAACACACGAATGCCTCTAACTAACCATTTGAACATCTAGATTGCACTTTACTGAGATTCACATTTGCCTGCACTTGTTCTCTGGAAATGTACTGTGTGAAAAAAGGCTGTTGACAGAAAACTCAGTGTGAGGCCCGCTCTGCCTTATTACCTAAGATATCATCAAATAAAACATTAGTCTACCTCATGCAATAGATATTGTTCAGTTATTTTCATTGCCATGATTGACTCCTCTGCAAGCTAATGAGCAGCTGAAGGAAGGTGGCAGTTGTAAATTGTGGAGCTGGAGATTGTTGCTAATTGGTGCTAATGTTTGTGTTATGTGGTATTACTCTTGAATGTCTGAGATGAAGCCCTAGGGGTATATTATTATATATATTATATATATATTATATATATTATATTTGAGTTCACATTCTCCAGTGTGTAAAATGAAACTGAGAGCTTGAATCTGATTGGTTGCTAAGGGCAACATCCTCACTTTCCAATCTCACTGCAATCTCACCATTTAATATACCCCCTAAAGTCCCAAGTGATATAGGTTATATTGATGACCTTCTAGGGCCCAGACACTCTGTGGAAGAGGGGCCCAGGAGTCCAAGGAGTTAACTATAGTGACTGTTGAAGTGAGGTCAGGGGCCCCATATGATTAAGATGAAAACATCTTAATAATAGCAGGCTGGGCCAGACAAGTGGACATTAATGCGGGAAAATGACTGGAATGACTGGAGGAGTATATGTCAGCCTTTGCCAGTAGGATGGATGTAGCTCCT
This sequence comes from Platyplectrum ornatum, assembly GCA_016617825.1. Taxonomy (NCBI): domain Eukaryota; kingdom Metazoa; phylum Chordata; class Amphibia; order Anura; family Limnodynastidae; genus Platyplectrum; species Platyplectrum ornatum. Next base: position 4,155 of record JABWIB010006483.1, read on the forward strand.
GAGATGGAACCAAGTAGTGCAGGGCATGGCCAAGCGAGGGCCCCTTGATACAAGGCGTCCTGAGATGTCTGGGCAGGGGGGAGAGAGTGAAGAGAATGCTTCAGGATACAGGGGATCCATTCCAAAAAAAATTATGCACTGGGTGCGAGTTGGCTACCTTCCATGTTGAGTTATAGTATGAGCTAATTTACTAAGCAGCGAGACTGCAGGTAGAATGCAAAGTGGAGATATTGCCCATATCAACCAATAAGATTTGAGAACCACCCGCGGTGGTTGAACAGGCCTTTGATGAATGACAGATATTCTGGGACCAGGGGGGGAATTCACTAACTGACGAATTCTGCAGAGATTTCTTTTCGTCAGCGTTCGTCAGTGATCAAAATTCGTCAATGACTGGTGATGTATAGTATTCAGTAAGTGACGAATTGTATTGACGAATTGTAACGGCTTACAAATGCTGACTATATCCCATTGACGATCTGTAAATGTCAATCAAAATGACGAAAAAATACACATTCGTCAATTAGTGAATACACATTTGACGAATTCGTCAGCAATATCGTCAGCCACTGACGAATTCTTAAATTCCCCCCCAGGTCCAATGTTGAGGGCTTGAGGCTGGCGACCCTCCAGTGTAAGGCTCGGCAACCTTACAGAGGTCAGAAGGAACCAGGCCTGCGTGCCGAGAAGGGTGGCCGGGTGGTCCTGTTGACAACCGGTTATTTGGCTGCTCAAGAGGAACTTATGACATGCTGACTGTTTGCATTGAGTCCTCCTTTGTGTTCCTGTATGCCTCCAGTTCTTCTTTGTGCCCTGTATGCCGCTCCAGTCACATACACAGCGGTAGATGTGAAAATCTAGGCAAGTAAGGCATTAAACTCCACATGGCTGATCCTCTGCCAATCACCCACCCTAGAAAATGAAATACAATGACGCAATAAAGACAGACACAAAAATGTGGGTCTAACTAATTTTATTATTAAATTTACTATAAAGTAATTAGCTAAAATTGTTATTACTTATTGCTTACATAAAATTTATTATTCATTANCTTTAACTCCACCTACCTCAACCTTTGATGGGGGCCAAAGAAAAAAGCAGATGCATAACAATGAGGTACATGGCAATACATTAGAATACATTAAAATACATTACCTATAACAAACTTTAAAATATCATCATTAAAATTACAAACCAGCGTATTTTGTACTCTTGACAGCCATACCTTAGACTAACTGCGAGACCGTCCTATAGATGCCGAGTCTCAACTGAGGCCGATCCTTATAATAAAAGTTTAATTAACCTGCGCTCCCCATATCGGTTACAGAGGAGAAAAGCATAGTGCCGCTACAAGAGAAGTATATACTGTAATTTATATTGAAAATCATGTCTGTGGTTATTGGAAGAAAGAAACCAGCAGTGGTTCCCAAACTGTGTGCCGTGGTTCCCAAACTGTGTGCCACGACACTCTCATTGGGGTGCTGTGGAATTTTGTTCTGACATGGAGCAACATTGCTAGTGTTACACAATTTTATGTCTTGTATAGGAGTAACACAAGATTTGATGTCAACCTGAAGTATTTCTGTTTTGACCTAAATAGTTATTACATGATTTTGACTCAAAAACGTAAAGAAAAATGTAATTATTCTGTTTTAGGGGTGCCTTGAAAAAATTATAGAGATCCTAAGGGTGCCTCAACTGAAAAAGTTTGGGAACCTCTGCACTATAGTCATAAAAAGGCTGTGGAGTGTTATCCCCTGGACTTGTACATGACCTGTGACTAGTACAAATGTTTTACCTTTAACTGTGCATACTCACGTCTGCTTTTGGTTTTCAGAAGGCTTAATTACATTTCATATGAGGTAGTTTGTGGAAACTAGGTAGTTCTTCACCAGTTAGGTATGGTTTATATATTAAAGTTTGTGTATGGTGGTGGTAGAGTGATTATAGTTCCTTTGTGCAATAATGAACAATAATATAGTTTTCATATGTAGATTGGTAATGCTGGTTGGTATATTTCTTTTGCCATTGGTCAATGCACAATGATAAAAAAGAAAGGTAGGTTGAACAGTCATTTTTTTCCTTTATTTAGAACATCTGTAATATATATAATTTATTTTATAACATATATATTTATAATTTATTATTATTATTGTGCCCAAATATTTACATATTTATTTCAAATGTTATTAGCATGTTATTAATGTATCACATTCTTAATTCTGCAATTAATTAATAGTTCCTGACAAGCCATTTGCAGCTTTAAAGGTACAGAAGACTGACAGATCTGTAAGAGCTGGGCCTAAATTCACAAAGCGGTGAGATTGCAGGGAGATTGAAAAGTGGGGATATTGCCCATAGCAACCAATCAGATTCAAACTCTCAGTTTCATTTTACATACTGGAGAATGTTAGCTTGAATCTGATTGGTGTGCTTATTTTCCACAAACAGGCTATTAGTAGCCTGTTTGTGAATGAATAAGTGCAGGATCTGTATAAAGTGTTTTATTTTTTAAAAATAAAAATAATAATAAAATAATAATAATNAATTTTTTTTNAAATGGTAAAAAATAAATAAAAAAATAAACTCTATTGAGAACTATGCTAACTTTTGATGAATGAAAACATGTAAGGAAGGGAGTTCACGCTACAAAACACGCTACAAAACATCAGTGGGGTCAAACTGCTCACTAAACTTGTATATAAGTTCCTTGAAGGGTGTAGTTTATAATATTGTATCACTTTTGAGGGGATTTTACTCTACTGATACAACCGGGGCTCTGTAATTCCAGCTGAATCTGCACTAAAAAAGCCAAATGCCGCTCCTTCACTTCTGACCACTACGGTGTACCCAAATATCGTTTTACAACCATATGGGATATTTCTAAAATCTGCAGAATCAAGGGATTACATTTTAAGTTTTGTCTCATGGGTAACATCTGTCCTGGTTAACATCGGTCCAGAATCAAATGGATTAACATGTAAAATTTACTAATAAAGGGAAATTTTAAAATCTTATGTTCACTTAGCTTTAATTCTTGTTAAACACCTAAAGGGTTAACAAACTATCAGAGTGCTGTTTTGGATACTTTGATACATTTATGGGGGTGTCTATCANGCAGACCCCTCTAAGCCATATCTAACGTGAACTGGCCCCTACATTTTTTGTGAAAAAAACGCTCTTAAAAAGTAAAAGCATGTTGGCAAAATGATGGCAACAGAAAGTAGACATATGGTAATTATTTTAAGAAATTTGCGCATTTTTCACAAATAAATACATGTATCAACCAAAATTTACCACTAACTTAAAGTACAATGTGTCATGAAAACACACAATCAGTTGAATAAGTAAAAGCATTAAAAAGTTATTACCACATAAAGGGACACATGTCAGATTTGGAAAATAGGGCTTGGTCTTTTGGGACCACATAGGCCGCGTCTTGAAGGGGTTAGGAAATGTTCTTGAACCATATTCTACAAAATAAACATGAAAATGCTACTGAATGAAATTGTACATATTGCATTAAATTAAACCATTACTATAATCATATGTTAAAAGGAAGTAAGTGTCTTCCAATTCAGTCACCTAAAAAGCTCACAAGGGATATATTGTGAGTTTGAGGGAATAAAATAAAAAGTATGAGGTATAAATTAATACATTTATAATAACTTGATAAAGTAAAAATTGGCATCAGAATAAACAGCACAGCTGGGCCCATGTTGCTGGATGATGAATGCACTGCCAGCAATGGAGATGGTAACATGGGCACCTTGGGATACAGAGTGTACAAGACTTTTCTGACGCATTTATAGGCTCCTCCCCTTTCCTCAGAGCGATCTGAGCAACCCGGGGTTCAGCTGTGCTTTCCCTGCGATGGGGACACATTGTGAAATGAGAAAATTGTGACACATGGCTCCCCATCCACTGAACCTTNTATTCTAATTTTATCTTGCCACTTCTTGGGAATTTGTGGACCCCCCCNTTTTCAGTAGTGTTTAAGCGCTTATAGTGGGTACTATATAATATATTTTTCTTTGGCTACATATGGATCTATTCAATAAATGGACACTGAATTACTGGTTACTAAAGCCATCCTTATCTATTTTCTCTGTTCCTGGTTTATGTTCCGGGACTTGAATGTATGTATATTAAATGTATTTATAAGTGCAAGTACGAAGGAGGAGGGTATGGAGGAGGAACATTTATTATATAATCGTGGGCACAGAGGGGGCGGGCTTATACAAGGGGCTGTGCTTAGTGGGGGAAAAAAGTGCCAGTATTCCATAACAGTATATACCGACCCACATTGAGCATTGATCTGGTAGTGGATTCAATTAATGGCTTGGGGTTCTAGTAATGTTAATGCAAATTATTTAGGAATTATGTATTAATTTGTCATTTGTAAGTGTATTAATTTGGGAATTAAACAATCTTATCATTATTTGGTTCTTTTTCATCTCTTTAGCAGGGCCTAGGACCATGGTACAGCTGGGGACTAGTCTGACAGAAAAAGGGGATAATGATCAAGGACTGGATGAAGATGAGGTACCCTTAATTGCACCTCTAGATGTCAACAAATTGGAGCAACCTTTTCCTGACAAGGTTAGATATACACTTGTGTTTTTATAGGCAACTACTTTTGAAAGTGACTACATGACACTAAATAAGAACACATACAAATTTATGTTATGTTCAAAGATTACCAGTTTTTCCTCAATGTCTGCATGTAAATATACGTGATGGCTACATTAGGACTACATGTGCTTTGTAATTGATTTCTTTGTTAATACAAATTGTGGACAGAACAAGAGCATTCTCTGACTGCAAGTCCCTTTTCCATATGACAGTGATTAGTGCATCCCATTGAACCCCACCTTAACTTCTTTGCATGTATCCCTATGTGTAAGGGTGTCACACAGAATGAGATACATACGACAGGCCGTTAGACTTGGCCAGCTCATATATTAGAATGAATATGTCTAACCATGGATAATTCTGCACACATGCATGGACAGAAAGCTGACTGTAAGGACCCAGATTCTGTAACCAGATCCAGCTTTCCAACTGCTACCAACTTCTGCATGTAGAGTTCACTTTCAGATCCGTATGTTAAGGGATCCATCAGCTGGGCTGCTCCTGGCTCCTAACCTATGCTATGTAGGGGTATGGGTAGGGGTACATTTAAATTGTACATTAAGCGTATAAGCGCTGCAATCAGAGGGGAGTGGCAGGGAAGTTCACTCCCCTTTTACGCTCACCTGCACAGTCCTCTGTGCTAACATAGCTGGATCCAGTCCCTGATGCAGAAATCCCGGTTCTGGACATATTCGGGACATATTTATTAACCTCTGGAGTGAAGTTTATCATTCCGCTCCAAGAGTAATGCAGCATCTGAAGATGTGTTAGTGTTAAAATACCATCGATCTCCACGTAGACCTTCCTTATCCTCTCTTTAGTAGCTTTTATTAGAGAGGGGAAAATGGAGGTTCTTGGAAGCGGTGTTCCTTGCTCATAACAGGACCAGGAATTCAACATCCTACAAAGTCTGCGGTAATCTTGCAGACCATCGTGAGACCTCGCAGGTCAGGTGGTTATTAGTAAATGTTATGAACGATGCTGCTCTCTACGAGGAGATGAGAACATAGAGCAGTATAATTCATAAAAAAGAAACCTTATAAAAAGTAAATAGAGATGTTTTTATCGGATGTTAATGTTAACAGCCATTAAAACATTGTTTTATTAAGTTGTGACAACAAATATTTAGTTGCATGTTTGTCAACCTCTGGAGGGTTTTCATAACCATTGGAACTGTAATGAGGACATCCCAAATAGTTAATGTAGAAAAAGTATTTAAAAGTAATTATATTTCTGTGCACAATGGAAAAACAATGACTTCTTAGGAACATATGTTTGTAAATATTTACAGTTTTACTTATTGTACCACTAGCTGATTGTAAAAACACGGACGGAGTATCAACTACAGCAAAAGAAGAAGAGGAAGATCCATGTCCCAGGAATTAAACGACTGAACATCAACCTTTATGATGAGGTCTCAGAAAAAGTCAAGGTACCATTCATCCTCTTTTATGTAATGGTTCACCAGTTAGATTGAAGGAAAAGTCTTACTGATTGTGTGATAAATGTATTGACTGTTGAGTGTTAGGTAGAGGGCGATCATTTCAGAGATTCAGTTCGAATCAGGTGAAATTTGACAGATTCTTAATCAAGGAATTTTGCCTCAAGTGTTAGATGCCCTGTTTGAATTCTGTATAAGGCACCCCTGGTCTTTAGGAAAACAGGCACTGCACTGTTTACAACTCCTGTGTGCTAACTGTACACATAGCTCCCCTATTAATGCGCATCATGGTGTACACTTTGGGAACTGCTTTTTGTAAAATTAAATCTCTGCTTTTTCATATATTACTATTACACTAATAAATATATATACTCGTCATTTTAAATAAATCTGCAATCTGCACTTGGCTGTCCAGAAATATTATTGAAGTATGTTTCTTTGGTATGCTCAGCTCACTGGCCTGATCCTGATCACCATGGTGTTCCTGGCTTGCCTTCTGATGTTGGTAATGTACAAGGCTCTGTGGTATGAACAGCTCACCTGTCCTGAGGGATTCATTTTCAAGGTATTCAAATGTGTTCTTTATAGAATGTAATTTTACTATTCCTCCATTTCAAAGAACGCCATGATCACCACTTTACAATATTTTAATCACTGGTATATTTTCTTCTATCTGAAGAAACTGGTAAACTTTTTCAGACTTCCTACANTGAATGGCTGCCAGCTGGACATATCCAGTTAGTGTTAAAAACAGCAAACAATTTAAAAAGCATACAGTGTGCAGGTAATGTAATATATGTGTCAAATGAAGTCAGCAGTGGTTTAATTATCTAGGCTGCAGACACTTTAGGTTCTGGGTTTAGGAGAGCAGAGGCAAGCAACCCACTATATAACCCACTATCTCTGCATATGATGTATAAAGATTTTATATCACAACTATACTATTTTAAATGTAAAAGATATTATTCAATATTAAATAGTGTTTAGTAAAATTTCCATTTGCATTTTGTATGTGATCAGTTTTTATTAATTAAACTGGTTTATCCCAGCAAGACATCCTCTAAGGAGAATTGCTTTTATCAATTGCCCTTGGATTTTATACAGTAAAACCTAAATTATGCATTAAGTTGTAATTGTTTTGTAATACACCGCACATCTTTTTTTTGACTTGGCCTTTTCTCTTTCAGCACAAGCACTGCTCTCCAACAGATCTGGAAATGTATTATTCCCAGCAAGAAACAGGATCACGAGGAGCCCTCTACACAGCCATCACACAAGCTAAGAAGACCCTCCCTGAACTGCCTTCTCCCTGGCTACCTGTGATTAATGCCCTAAAGGAGGCAGAAAAGGCCAAAAGAGAATTGGGGGCAGCACAGCAGTAAACTTATATAGGGTAAACACAGATTGTGATAAAAGATGCTAAGGGAAACATTTGGGGTGGGGATTTTTGGGTTAGCGGGGAGGGTGTTCACTTTCACAATGCACTAATATGCCTGAACCATCTTCATTTGAAAAAACAATACAACACATCAACCCCACTTAGCAATGTGTATTGAAGTTACAATAAAGTAAAATAACATTTATCTTTTTTGCAGTGTCTCTGATTTTAAAAATAAATTGCTCAGCATTTTTNAATACAGAAATTGCACATTATTTTATAAACAAACATTGAGTATATTCAGTAATCTAAAATGACTATCAAAATGAATTAACAGCAAACTGAGGAAATATTTACAAAACAATAATAGAATGCATGTGTACAAATAGTATTGCTAATGACTTACTGTCATTCTACCAGGGCTTATGCTCTCTTCTACCATAACTGATCTCCCTGCTATGTGAAAGCCAGGTGCTTCTGATGCAGTCCCACTCAATATATAAGGTGTGCGCAAACTTACCATGCATTTTCCAATCCATTCACACTGATGATGGACCGCTACACCACTATACCACTATACCATACAAACAGCATTCTATGTGCGGACTATATGAAACAGACATTATTTTAGAGACAGCTAAGATAGTTTGGTTGATCACAAACACAAATAAGTACAATAAATATGATTTCCTTATAATGCAGCTAATAGTACAGCAGCTCAGATAGGTCATTTTTGCATAAGCCAGTGAATAGTCTTTGGTAGAGGCAGGAAAAATATGGGCATAAGCTTCAATGCTTTGTCTCTCTTGCAACCATAGTAGCCAGTCCCTCACTTGTCCACCAGCAGAGGCAGAACTACAGGCAGTGCACTGCACCGGGGCCCATAACAACACGGGGGCCCACAGCTATTGACGCACNTCCAGAGCTTCCCATCCATATTAACATCACAAGGCCCCCTGGTCCGGTCACGTTGTTCTCACATCAACATCAACTTCCTATAAACATGTGACTTTACATAGGAGGTAGTGATCTCTGTGTATTTCCCAGCCCTACCCTAGCCCTATTTCCCATGTGAGTGTNCATGTGCTCTAGGGTATGGGCTAGCGACGGTGGCTGTTTTTCCTGTCAGGGAGAGGAGAAGAAAATAGTGTCAGTCTGTGTAAAAAAAGAAGAAGCAGCAGCAGTAGCAGAGTGAAGGAAACTTTTATACTATTTTACCAATAGATATGCAACTAAATATTTATAATACATTTATAGACAACTCATGTTATGTGTTAAGAGCCATGGCACATTTCCATAGGGATCACCTATTTCCATAGAGATCCCTCCCTCCTGTGCTTTACAACAAAACTACCAACTGATTATATAACAAATTGCATCATGACAATACAATGATGCAATACAAAAGAGGGAAAAGAAAATGAGGAAACTGTCTAACTGCATCTAAATTATCCCTAGTCTATGTGTATGTGTAATTGCCCCTATGTATCCAATCCCCAATCTCCCTTGTAATGTAAGCCTACTGGCAGGACCCCTCTTCCCCGCCCATACTGTCTCTCTGTATTCCCTATCATACTGTGCTGCAGATAAATAAGCCTCATTAATAATACAGAAAGACGTTTTCTCATACTCGAAATTTGAAGTAAACAAAAAAATACTAGGTTTTCTGATAGTGAGTGGGGTGTTTGGGTGGGTTGCACAAGGGCGTTTGGAGGCATGGAGTAGCAAATTTTTACCACCTGGGCCCACAACTCACTAGTTTCGCCTCTGTCCACCAGAAGTTCTCATCCTTGATACAAAAATTCATAGCCAGAATATTTGTAATGCTAACCACATTTTTATGGCTGCATACAATTTTATTTAGGTTTTAGAAAGTTTTAGGTTTTAGAAAGTTACTCATGCTAACCTTGAACAGGTAATTGGTTACATAGTCTCCAGCTATAAAAGTGTTGTGCAGCACTGGTAGCTCCAAATCGAGGTAAGTTTCAACTGTTTAAAGTTAACAGACTGGTCATCCAAGACTATATAGATGCGTGACCAGTGGTGGGATTCAGCCAGTTCTCACAGGTTCTATAGAACCTATACCCAATATAGATGTCAGTTCTTAAAACCGCTTGTTAATGGGTAGAGATTTGTGGGCTTGGTTTAATGAAAACCAATACAGGGGGATACACCAAGCACAATTTAGGGGATACTCCATGGATAATACAAGGTGACACGTCATGCACAATACAGGAGGAAAAATTGAGGTTAGCAATATGGGTTTTTATTTANAACAAATCAATTTTGGCCGGATTGGCACTGTAAAGGGGTGGGATTTGGTGATATCAGGGCAGGGCTTAAGTGGAGCCGTGGGACATAGAACCTGTTGTTAATTTATTTGAATCCCACCACTGTGCCAGATGATCCCGATCTGTTCTTACATACAATCCAGAATTCTTTAGGTAGTTCTAAGGTGACCTAAATCTGTAGTAGTGTTCAGAATGGCCTCTTTTTGTCCTAATTTATGATACATGATTTCGGCATGGGACCTTTTCTAGATCTATATTTTGTAGTATGCTTACAATTGGTTAATATTTTGACATCAAGAGTAATGTATTCCACAGATTCTGGAAAACATCAGCTTTGCAGGACTTCTAGTGAGTGGTTTTTACCTTTATTTATTGTTATCCTGTGTGTGTTTCAACATATAGGGGAGAAGGCCTCCATCCTCTTACCAGTCTCAATACTACTTTGTCCAGTAACTCTTTTTTATTGTCGTAACGGTGCCTAGGCATTTCTTCTGCCAACGTGTTAGTGGGGCATGGTATGGATATGTTCTTAGACAAGTCCTCTGCTGCAAACACTCCTCCCACTACTATATCCAGAATGGGTAAGACCAAAACTGCTGTTGCAAATTGGGCCTCTCACCACCCTCCTCTCGATGGGACTCCATTGTAGGCTCTTGCAGCACTGAGTCTCTCTTGCAAGGTCACACCTGTCCAATTTCCCCCTCTGTCACTGAAATGGCTCTTCAACTTACCAGGATCATTATGCAATTGACTGATAAGAGATTTGTGGATCTGCTGGTTATTTGATCTAGCCAAAATAAAATCTAACAGCTCCAGACTAGTCACTGTTGAACAATGTATTTGTGACATGGAGGATACGGGTCATGGTGTGCAAGTACGTTTTACAGCTCAGTCTCTACAGGAGAAATTAGAGGATTTAGAGAACAGAAGCCTGAGTTAGGAGGAGGTCACCTAAGTAAGGAGGGCCGTAGCCCAGTAATAGCCTGAGTTTTGGGATGAAGAAAAAATCTTACCAGCTTACTGAAAGCAGAGACAATATTTAAATCTTTCAGGATTTCTCTGCTTCAGTGTTTTTGAAGCATAAAAACTTCTCAGAGGTCTGCAGTTATCTAGTGGCCCTACTGAAGGGATTTGCCCTACCAGGCCCGCTTGGGAGTCACTGATGGGTATGAGACCTTAATAGTAACTGACTCTAGATGATGTCCCTCCCTTAGGGCTCATTAATGCCCTTATATGTGGGACTCTCCTCCTTCTGTTGTTTTAAGTGACCTACATCTGTTACATTATTCTCACTCTGTCTTGGAGTCATAATGAGACCCTGTGTGTGTTTAGATTTGGTTAAATATTTATTTTAAAATTTCTCTTCAAAAAGTTTGCTCTTGTTACTGTATGGCTAATACTCATTAAGACATCTATACATTTACCCCTATGTTGTGCTTTTGTCCCTTCTTTAAATGATGCTGCCCTCGCCCTTGGGGGTGGGTCTGAAAATCACCCCCTGTACTGGTATTAGTTCAGTGTGGACTGCAACATTTCTGTTCTTCTTTATCTCTGTTTCTCTGCTACTATCATGTTACCTGACACATGACAGCCACATTGGGGTGATTTAACTGCTCTTGTGGAATGTATGTGGCTTGAACACCCAGATAAAAAAGTTTTGGCCCATCTAAAACAACTGAATTCTGGTATTGTGTTTTTACAGGAGATGCACTGGAGGGAGACACTGCTACTTTCAAAGCCGCTCTCATAGCGAAATTTCTCACAGCTAATTTTCATTCTAAGGCACAGTTTAACCGTTGGTTACACTATAATTTACTTGACGACTTCTCTTTTTCTCTTTGGTCAATTTGCACGCTCCTAAAAATGCTCAAAGGTCCTCTCTTTTGTTCTCTCTTAACGTACGGTTTATCCACTAATTCTGGGAGATGATTTGAATTTGAACTCCAATCTGGATCGGTCCAGGACTGTACTACCTCAGACGTGTCCAGCCTGGAGGGCGCTCCAATCAATTAAGCTGACACACGGAGTGATCCTTGGAGGCTACTCTTGCTTCTCTGTGGCACATGGGTCATTCTCCAGGATCGATTATTACTTAACTCCTTGATAGTGGCTTCAGTTGGTGATATTCTGCTTTCTGACCCCTGTGCCTTTGGGGCTGGATGTCCCCTCCTGTCCTCACATTGCCCCATCCTGGAAATTCCCTATTTCCTTTACATGTCCCCTGACTTCACACGAGAAATTACTAACTTCCTAAATGATCATTTACAATACTAGGATGACCCGATTCTGAAATATGCTGCCAGAAAATGAAGAGAAGACACACAGTGTTATACTGACATGGTGGGTGCAGATCATCTTTCCAATCAACAGATAAATGACCCTCACAAAACATGCATTTTGTGAGTGCACGTGTAACATATTTCTGCTGTGAGGGTCATTTATCTGTTGACTAAACCATGGCGGAGCTTTATTTATATCTCTCTGTCATCCTGACTCGGCGACTCTGACTTTTTGCTTTTGCAGATGTCATGCTAGTATATGTCACTAACCTACGTTCATCTTTGGCTTATGTTATGGACACCCAGTGGGTCTTTGGCCTGGTATCTGTTTTGCAACTAATATGTACGTCCATGACGATATCACTGGGTACGAGGTGCTGGGGATCTGTATGGTGTCCTCAATAACAATTTAACTGGGCTTTATAATGTACTTGGGAATCAAACTCCCCTATAAGCTAGCCTCCATGTACAGATTGAATTATCACTCCGCTATCGAGGACATAACTTCCGAACTGAATGATTGGTGGCGTCCCCATCTCTCCTCTATCCTGGGTAGGGTTTTGCTGAAAATGGTTACATGCAAGGTTTATGTACCTTCCCCTTCCTACTCTCTCACAAAGACTTTAAATTGAATCACAAATTATTTAGAAAATTCATCTGGAAGGAGAGGGACCCTCGTATCAACTTCTGGAAACTGCAGCAGCCGGTGTCCAATGGGGGAGTAAACTTGGCCAAAGTGCAATGGCATAATAGGGCAGCAATTCTTCGCTATTTGCAGGATTGGTTACGTGGAACTGGTTATTATGCTAACTGTGTGGTGGGGGGGGTGTCTTTTCTTGGCAATGTTAGCTTGCCTTTCTCCAATAACTTGACTCAGACCATTGCTCTTTCTTCATTAAGCATTCTCATTCCCTCACATCATCTCACTCTCTTTTCCTAACATTTCTTAAAGGGGTAATNGGGACTTCTAAGAGGGTGCAGCTACCTCTCCATTTTTACACTGGGACAGGAGGGAAGTTGGCGACNTCCTCTTACTTATGTCCAGACAAATTTCAGTTCATGGACGGACCCAGCTTGCTTTGCTTCAGGCACAGTATTATGCGGCTAGGACTATATGTCATCTGACGGACCAAGACTGGCATAATTCTCTGGAAACACTTTTATCTAAGCCACCTCCCAGCCATAATGCTATCATGATCCACTACCGTTTTCACAGGAAACACTTGGACGTGGATTCGATATAGACTGGCCTGTGGGAGTGGATGACACATCTCCAACTTTGAATCACACCAGACCCACCCTCAATGAGCATCTTCCTGGACAAATTATTCTTCCTCTTCTGCATGGACTGGATAGATGCACTGCTATACAAGGATGCTTTTTGTTGTATGTAAAATTAGATTTTTTTTTACTTGTATTGCCTGTACAGTCTAATTTCTTAAGTGTTTACTGTATGCTGTGCAATCATGTTAATAAAATTTNGTTGAAAAAAACCCAAATCTTCAGCTCTGCCAATATGTCCATTTCCGTGGTTCGATAATACACAAGTTGTACAGTACAGTAATTTACATAATATTTTCACAATTATTTTTTTAATTAAATGAAAGTCTATTTTGTATTAAGATATATAATTATTAAAAAAATTAAAGCATACATTGAAATTGGCTATTATATATTATAGATATTGTAAGTGCTTGATTCTCACTAAGATGTTTCTCACTAGGGGGTATATTTACTAAGCCACGAGTTTGCAGTGAGATTGGAAAGTGGGGATGTTGCCCATGGCAACCAATCAGATTCGAGTTCACATTCTCCAGTGTGTAAAATGAAACTGAAAGCTTGAATCTGATTGGTTGCCATGGGCAACATCTCCACTTTCCAATCTCACTGCAAACTCGCGGCTTAGTAAATATACCCCTAAGACTTTGAAATTGTGAAACATGCCTAGTAACCAAAGAGGTGCAAAAGTGCTTGCTGTAATGATTGACACAGCAAAATAATAACAGTGAAAAAAAACTACAAAGGTATTTATAGCTGGTAAAGGTCTTTGGTTGGTATGATAAGATGAGTACAAGGATCATAACTGTTATGGGAACTCAGTAAACTTACACATTCCATTTTTTATTCCATTTACTAATTAAACTCTTAATTATATTTGTCCNTCCCCCTTTAAAATAAATAAATAAAATAATTAAAATGTAAAAAACATTACCTGTGGAGACCTACCATTCTGTTAAATAAATAACTCAATAAGATCAAATTCTTTAAATTACGCTAACTATGGACTATGTCCAACTATAGAAACAACAGAGGGATTGGTGAAGTGTATAAGGACATTGGAGGTCTGATCCAGAGAAGATCAAATCATGGGTTTTATACAGACAATTAAGGATAAGTTTAAAATGTTGCATAATGTTGCATAGCCTTTGTTCTGATAAAAGGTTACATTTTAGGAGGGGTGTGGTTTGTTTAAAGTAGANTTTACCTGACATCAGTAGTGTCAGGTCCATTACAAAATATGATGCCTTTGTGTGGTAGACCCCTTTTAAAATCTTGAATTTTGGTGGGTGGTGGTCAATGGAGCTCCTGCAAAATATAAGTGGTTACATTAATGTTTTCACTTTATTTATTACACTGTCTTTTGGATTTCTATAATTTTCTGCTTAACTTCCTTCTCTAGCCCAGCAGTCCATTCCTCCCTTCTAAATTACTTGCTTTCTCACAACTACCGTGTTACAACATATGTCTTTAAGTCTGGGACAAGAGTAAAGTCTCTTTTGGCCTTGGGATAATGTGCATATATAGCTGAATTCCTAGCAGTGCAGATTTCACAGTAGTAAAAATGACCAGACTTGGTGAGGGAGNTTCACTTTACAGAGGCATGCCAATGACGTCACCTGTCCAAATTCATTTTATACCCATTATGTTTGCCTCTGTCCTGTCCCTCCTCAGTATGGTGCCAGAAAAGGCCCTACCCACCAAGAATGGAGGCACTTNTCCTCAAGGAAATAAGTCCATGCACATAACAGGTACCTTATTTCACAGTTCTGAGACGTCGTTCAGAAATACCTTCTTGAGATTAGACTGGAGCTCACATTTAATAAGACAGACTTTGGCCTAAATTTACTAAGCAGGGAGATTGCAGGAAATTTGAAAAGTGGGGATGTTGCCCATAGCAACCAATCAGATTCGAGCTCTCAGTTTCATTTTACCTACTGGAGAATGTGTGCTTGAATCTGTTGCTATGGGCAACATCCCCACTTTTCAATATCCCTGCTTAGTGAATTTAGGCCTTTGTCTCTATAGGCAACTCTTTTCAATGGCATAAATAAAAAGAATACATCAGTATATTGCAGAGGGCCATGTCAGGCTTAGCCTTTGTCCGGACATGCATTGAATGAATTGATTTTTTTTTTTTTTTTTTTATCTAATCAGACATTAAACCCCCCTAACTCTGGTTGTGGTCTCTTTATTTAGTTGTATA
>JABWIB010006486.1:33094-44827 GCA_016617825.1 Platyplectrum ornatum
GAGGGTATAGTCAGACTAAAAACTGCGAATGGGGTTATAGTGGATGGTGACAGGGCTATCACTGATCTTAACAATAATATCTGTTCAATATTTGCAAAAAGAAAAGAAGGGAAGGGGTCACATTTAAAAAGAAGCAGATATTAACAGAGCTCCATGGGGCAATATGGGATACATTCTAGAATACTAAAAGAACCAGTCGCTAACCACAGGAGTGATACCAGAACACAAATTGGAAGTCCCTCTACATAAAAGTGGAAGTAGAGCAGATGCTGCCAACTATCGACCAGTAAGTCTAACACCAGCAATAGGGGAAATAATGGAAACCTTGTTAAAATAACACATTGTAGGATATTTAAAATCCAACAACTTAGAAGACCCCAAACAGCATGGTTTCGCAGAGGAAAGATCATGTTAAACAAATCTAATTGAATTATTTGACTGGGTCACCAAAGCAGTCGATCAAGGGGGAGCTGTTGACATAGCTTATCTACATTTTAGTAAGGCTTTGGACACAGTGCCTGATCGCAGCCTTTTAAACAAGCTAGAAAATCTGGGATTGGAAACACAAATAGTTGGGTAGATACGATCTTGGTTACCAAACAGACAACAAAGAGTTGTAGTAAATGGAATCATTTCAAGGAATGGTAGGGTTAGCAACAGAGTTCCCCAGGGATCTGTACTTGGATAGGTTCTATTTAATACATTTGAGTATTAGTACATTTGAGTGTAAAGAAAAGCCACAAAATGGTGCATGGTATGACCAACAAAAACCATTAATTGCATTAATTGCTGAATCAAATAATTTGGAAATAACTTTTAGCATGTTAATTGATGTTTGACAATCTAATTCTCACCTGTAGTTTCAACAATCCCNTCCAGAATGACAACAATTTCAAACTGCTCGCTCCTCAGTGACTTCTGTGACAGATCAAAGAATGGACTCCTCCGGTTGATCTCGTGACAGATAGTTAACGGTGAGACTAAGAATAACTGGTCAGCTCCGGTGCCAAATCCAACATCCAACTCACGTTGGTCTAGCGGCAGGAATTCCCCTTCTGGAGTCTGTCTGGACTAAGAAACAATACAAATATTCAATGGTAAATAGGTTTAACGTTCTTCGAGTTTATTGTAAATGTTACATATTTGCAGGTTGGGTTTTTGCATTATATAAAGGTTTAAAGCAGAGAACATTTATGTATACTGTATGGTAATCAAATTTGAATACACCACTAAACTAATGACATTTAAAAAACGCNTGGATGGGGGTTTGCATATGTACTCATGGCTGAAGTACTGAGCTCTGTAAAGTGATTGCTTTACAAAGATTGATTTGTTAGCTAGTAGTATATGCGCTATGACATATGACATCCTGGCAAACAGTATACATAGCAAAGTCAATCTGCATATAATTGTAAAATGCAGAGTATTTTACCTTGGTTAACTTACAGTCCCAGGTCTCTAGGTTTCAAATATATCTGCCATATGTTAACCATTATATAGTTCTCTGTTATGCTATAACAAATGTCATATTTTATAGATATCAATGCTTACTTCTACATAGCAAATAGTAGTAAGCAAGAGGCAAACTAAGTCCTGGGCCTAAATTTACTAAGCAGGGAAATTGCAGGGAGATTGAAAAGTGGGGATGTTGCCCATAGCAACCAATCANATTAAAGCTCTCAGTTTCATTTTACATACTCCAGAATGTGAGCTTGAATCCAAGGGTTGCTATGGGCNACATCCCCACTATTCAGTCCCCATAGTAAATTTAGGCCCTGGAGGAAGGCTCCACAGAGTCAAAGCTTTATTTAATGTTAGTTAACATTAGTCTAGTCAGTACTGCGTGTTTGCAGTCAGGGGTAAAGCTTGGTAAGACTGGGTCATATACCAATTTTTGGTGGAATCCCTGCAATACCAGATCATTCTCCTGGTCCTACTCAGGTCTCCCTGCATTAAAAAAAATGGCGTTTGTTGAGATGAGACTTCTGCCAAAGTGATAGATATCAATAGGACTCTGATGCTCTCGTAGCCCTCAGCACAGTTATAGCTAGGATTAGATGCTGGATCCACACTGGATCCAGCCTCCTGTGTGCGCAAGGATTCATTGGTAGTCTGGATATGATGAAGTGTGCACACACTACCTACATACATCCCCCTTCCAACTGGCGTAACCATAGAAAAACATGCTCAAACACCAGTAAACGTACATGCAGTTGTCATTTTACAATTTTTTGTGATAATTGTGTGACCATCATCAGAAAATGAAAACGATTCCAGTCTAGGTCACAAAGAATGTGAATGTTTTCTGAAGTGAACATCACNTGTTCTGAGACACCATTGCCAGTGTTTAGAGCAAAAATCTATTAAAAAACAAAAATAAGCATCTACTATATCCCAGTGCACAATGCATTTCTCAT
Source organism: Platyplectrum ornatum (assembly GCA_016617825.1). Lineage (NCBI taxonomy): Eukaryota > Metazoa > Chordata > Amphibia > Anura > Limnodynastidae > Platyplectrum > Platyplectrum ornatum. The sequence goes on from JABWIB010006486.1 coordinate 35,512, forward strand.
ATGAAGTCTTTATGTGGTTTTATGTTTTATCAATAATTAATGGCCAGGTAAAACCTTATGGGTAATAGTCAACTATATCAGATCATGTGTCTATGAAAGTGCTGGCAATTGTTAAGACAATGCACTATAAAGATTCATGAAGCATCACATTTTATCCTCCGAAATGTTTCTGAAGACACACTTAGACACTGCAGCATTCCTATGTATTCTTATGTATATACTTTATCATGAAGCTTAGCAGGTCTACATAGTGCTACATTTGATGCCCACACAACACAAGACTAAGCAACTTATGAATATACTGAGATTTATGACATCCAGGAAATATATGTTCACGTTTCATTCTATTACTAAAATCTTATGGATGGGGAAGCATCTTTAAAGTCTCGAAATATGGAAGCAGAGATGCTGTTTCTAGAACTGAGCACAGGTGTACGTTATATTGAGAAACGCTGTAATATTGGAGGTATTTCTGGCTTACATAAGGCTTTAAACATCTACTGATCTGTCACCGTCTTTATCACTGAATTGTATTAAATTTCAGCTGTCATGAGAATCCGGGATCCTGTGGCTGATGCAGAGAAATGATGTACAGTGATTGTAAAGTAGGGCACTATTTAAAATACAAAGTGATCATTTCTGACAGCCCTGGAGACGTACATATAACGCTTTGTTATAATATATCAATAGACATTTGACTTCTCCATCAAAGCTATAGCTACATATGCAGTTTTATGGGTCATGTTTGTAACAGCATAATAATAGCTTTATCTATGTATCTATGTACAAAAATGATTTACATAAAAAACATAAGCTTTATGTAAACATATTCCCTGCCCTAATGAATATTATTGTGGATTTCCCACAGTGATATCCCGGCAATTCCAGGGCTAATAAGATGGCTAAGTTGTCTGCTTTAATTAATAAAGCTGGACAATGTGTTGTGCCCATGGCTGTCCATTATGGGGTGAATTATGGGAGAATATGTCAGGAGCCTCCATCATGGGGAGAGAAAGTCATGTGCCATCACTGTGGAGGATAAAAATAAATATGAAATAAAACGTTGTTTGCCTTATGTGGTTCCAAAATGTAATTATATGATTTGCAAAATATGAATTGTGTTAAATAGACACTTATATAATAGTTTTTAAACTCTTCTCGCACTCGCATTATAAGGGCATACATGATTGTGATGTGAAAATAATGTATCGTCTGTGCATAAAACCACATATACAAAAATAATATAATTGTGCAACGATGCTGACACCTTAAATGCCATCGTTTGCATACATTATCAAAATAAGGTACAGAAATAGCAATACCATAGTATTCAGTGAATTAAAATGTGTGCCATTGGTTATTTTAATTAATATTTATTAGTTATCGTATGCTCAACCTATCTTTGTTTTAATAATACAAGATTTGTGTTTAAAGAATTAATACTTACTAGGGTAGTTATAACTGGACCCAGATTTAAGCAACCACTGTTCTCTGAGCTTATAGACCGGAGACTAGTACCAGAGTTTTAGGCGCACATGATCTGTCTGGTCTATCAGGAGCTGCAACTCTGGATAGAACGCAGGGAAAGGGCATCCGTTTCCCCGGCTGTCTATAAGCACAGTCTCTGCAATTTATCACCATTTAAATGGTTGTTTTAATGCTTGGTTTTACAGCATTAAAAACAACCATTTAAATGTTATTTTATCAATGGCTGTGTGTAGCGGCGGTATACTGCTACTATGCCTGCATTTTTATGAATGTATAAAAAACCAAAACACTAATATTTTTTCAAATTAAAACAAACATTTTATAAAAAATNTTATGGTGGAAGCGCAGGTAGAGCAGTCGTATGGGCACCAGTGCTTCCATCTTTCTGCTTATACTCCTGGAGGTATGTTTTCTAAACTGCGGGAATGGATAAGCAGAATCCAATCAGATTTTAGTTTACATTCTCCAGTATGTAAAATGAAACTGAATGCTAGAATCTGATTGGTTGCTATGGGCAACATCCCCACTTTTCAATTCCCCTGCAAACTCCCCGCTTAGTAAATTTAGGCCAAGATGTGGAAATGTGTACCTATATTACTAGTCAAGAATTACACCTATTAAATCAAGGAAGATAAATAGCACGATCCAAACCCTCCAACAATTTCTAACTAAACACCAGAACACCCTGGGGGTATGTGTCATATGGGGGAGGCATGNCTTTTCCCACCCACAAGGTGCGTCCTTCAAAACTTTCATTTTACAATTATAGGTGAAGAGAATACTATTTGTGGACATTTGAGCATAGAAACAGCCTTTTATAGCATTTGAGTAACGGTGGACTTATTAAGGACTAATCGTGCTTTATTTCATGCATTAAGTTATTGAAGATAGTCGTTGTTGCATTGTTGAGGGTTAGCGGCGACTATTGTGTTGTATATATCTCATATATATGAAGAGAATGANCTGTCTGTCACTTTAGAAGAGCTGTTGGTGTTTATCATGTAATAATCATGGATACACTTACATTGAACATAGTTAAAAAATNGGGGAAGTTAAAATGTAAAGTAAAACTAGTAAGAAGCATAGAAAACACATATATGTTTACTGCACCACTAGAAAAACTAGTAGTGGCTATAGAGGGATCATATTGCATATAACTTCAGAGGGATAACCTTTCTATTGAGCAGTAAACGTTATACATACACATACACATACATATGCATTGGTGATGTGGTCAGAATGCATTGTGACCTATCCTGACTTTAGAGGAATGACAGGATGGTGGCTCGATATTAATATGTACAGTGTACTCATCCCCTCAGTCTGTGCACTAAGCCAATCTCCTGATACGTGTGCAGGGGTAATAAAATCTGATCAGCCCTGCTCGTTGCATGTCCATTGGTGTGAGGGGGTGGGGGGTGATTAGTGCAGTGGTTGCTCTGATGCTTCGCATATTGCAACCTTGCAGATCTTTTTACTCATTGTACATTAAGGGGCCATTGGGAAAAAGCTGGTTGTGTGTTGTACAGTAGCTGAATCTCACCTAAGATCCTTACTGGGGAAAATGTAGGTGTGGGAGTTGCGTCAATGTCAACTTAAAAGTGATCTGGCTATAGAACTGCNAGAGTTTAGTCTGTAAGGGCTAGATTTACTGAAGAAAAGAAAACGTGGAGCTGTTGCCCATAGCAACCAATACATTTTCTATTACATAGAGCAATCTCTGGTTGCAATTGGCAACATCTGCACTATTCTATTTCTTCTGTCTAGTATATCTACCTCTAATTACCTTAGTATAGTTATATATTGTGGTCCAGAGAAAATTCCCTGACTCAGCTGCAGAGATATAATGCCACTATATTTTATATTTATTTTAGTAGTCTTAAGTGTATGTATTGTAAGACGCAATGCTATATGTCTGATTAAATGTTTTAGACATAGTGCGGCTATTTCACAGTGTAGTCTTACATTGAATACAGGCAGCCTCTACACTGGTGTATTGAAGTGGAGACCGGAAATGTATAGCTGAGTGAATCTAGACTGACAGCTCTACACATTTCCAGCTCCGGATGACCTGATCAGGAGCAATGTGAAGAATCCTGCTACCAGGGCTGAGGCTCTGGATGCAAAGTGGAAGGAAAAAAAGAGGCTTGACATAGATTGGTCTCCTCTCTGTCACACACACAGTGTTACATAATCCTGTGCTTCATTTTATCCCAGATTGCACACAATCTGGGCAACTAATGCTACACGCACTCTGATAGTTAAAAGCAAAATGTGACTGAGAATATATTACATTCCTAATGTAGCGCAGCAATAAAATGTGTTGATCTTTGTAAAGGTAAAGGCACTTGTAACACACTGAATATGCAGCATCACCTCATTCCCACGTTTGTAGATCCGCTCATTATTTATACACTGTGAATTATTGATCAGTACAATATGTGTATCAAGCTGTTTTTGCAATTGTTATTCCTCTGTAGTTACTAAAATTCTGCATCTCAGACATGAAAGTAAACGGGATACATCTGGTTAGGTTTTACATCTGAGTTTGGGGGGTCAAGCTTAGTTATAATGAAATAATGAGCGCAGTAATGATCTACATTTAGATAATTAGGAATTCTTTCTCTATGAAGTATAGAAACAGCAACGCCATACTATTCTATTAGTTATTCTATTATTCTGTTCTATTATACTACATTAAAATGTGTGACATCTATTATTATTTAATTCATATTTATTCTTTTTTCATATTATTCCTGACATTTTTGCTTTAATGATACAGGGTGCATGTTTAATGAATTAGAACTTATTTGGGGGTAACGAGAAGAAATGTAACTATATGATTAATGAAGCTAAAAGTAAATGAAAAATGATTAGGTCATAAATTTCCTGTAATGGGATGTCATATAAACTGGAGGGTGTGACTCCTGCGCCAATGTGGACTGGATCCAGACTGTGGAAGGCAACCACATATTGAAGTGTATGCGCACTTAAAACCCTACGTACAGATCTAAGTACAGATCTCTAACCTCAGAATGGGGGCGGTGTGTGGACTAAGGGGTATATTTACTAAGCAAGGAATTTGCTGGGGAATTGAAAAGTGGGGAAGTTGCCCATAGCAACCAATCAGATTCAAGCTCTCAGTTTCATTTTACATACTGGAGAATGTAAGCTCGAATCTGATTGGTTGCTATGGGCAACTTCCCCACTTTTCAATTCCCCAGCAAATTCACTGCTTAGTAAATATACCCCTAAGAGTATGCATGGTGGAAGGGGGAGGGGTATTTAAATAGTAAAGTAGGGGCTGGTTAAGTCATTATGTACTATTTAGAGTTCTGCACTGCCCTTTTATTAAGGGCAATGTGGAAAACTTAAGGTCAGGTGAGTTATTCAGAAGCTCTTTCCTGTCAGGGAAGTGGTAGTTTGAACACTGCTGTGATCTGGATGAGGAAGTTTTGGCAGTCTGGATGTGACCTAGGGTTACCCCCCGGCCGGGATTCCCCCAGACATTCCAGTAATTTAGACTGAAATGATTTTTCCCAGATAAGTTTGTAACCCTAATCTGGTCCACTGCTGCCTGAGTATATATGAGAATGAACTTGAATGATCTATTATAAAATATATAAACTATAAGAAGGATAATAACCTTACACTAACAATCCATTTGCTTGTACAAAAGCCAAACTATGAAGCTAAAAGCAAAAAGCTAGAANATGTAATTAATTTCTGAAGATGCCTGCTATGGGGGAACTGCTTTATATCACCCATTAGCTCCTTAATAACGCTCCTTTGAAAATGAACAATTTTTGTTAGTGGGTTTCCAATAGTTAAGAGTGGAAGTCTTGCACATTTCTCTATGGACAGTGTTAGTAAAACGGGGTCGTTTGCAGCAGCCAATGAAAGGAGTTTTAGAGAAAGTATGGACTAGTTGTGTCATGGAAATTTCAAAATGATTTGATAGTGGGTTTCCAATAGTTAAGAGTGGAAGTCGTGCACATTTCTCTATGAGCGGTGTTAGTAAAACGGGGGACGTTTGCAGCAGCCAATGAAAGGAGTTTTAGAGAAAGTATGGACTAGTTGTGTCATGGAAATTTCAAAATGATATTATAAACGTTTGCATCTGGCCCTCCATGTTTAATATAACAATGCCTTCCACTCTTATGGTAACATAGTAAAAGCCATTTCTATGGGGAAATGGTGAGAGCCATTCCGTTTTCGTATAGAAATGCTTCATTTTTTAATAATGTTTTTGAAATTACTTAACCATTTATATACACATACAAACATGTTAAGCAGTAATCCTTGAATCCTTAAAAGTTAATCAATGGTAGAGAAAGCATTCACAGATATTAAACTTGACAAATATTGAACATATCAATCCAATTTACCAGGATTAATCTCTATTGAGGTTTATTGTGATAACAGAATCCAATAGACAAATCGAAAACAAAAAAACATTAAATGTATTTATTTATATTTGCAACTGTCGCATTGTCTATATCACTAATATATTGTTTGTTGACAACAAATCTCAGAACTAGATTTACTAACTGCAGGAATGGAAATTGGAGATGTTGCCCATAGTAACCAATCAGATTCTGGCTCCATTTACATACTAGAATGTTATATGGAATCTAATTGGTTGCTATTGTGGGAATTTTTTAATTAAATATATGTAAAAAATAACTAAATATATGTAAAACATAACTATTTAGGCTTAATAAGAACATATTATTTAAAATGTTTGTTGTATGCAGAAAGTCCTGTATCTGGGAGGCCATGTATCAGTACTGCACACAGGACCATGCATTTCCATGCAATACTCCACTGACACAAAGACAGCTGCTCACTCTGTAGCCATTAAAGATAAACAGATATTTTCTAAAAGAATACAAAGTGGATATCATATGCAGACATAGAACACATGCAATGAAGTCCACTAAGATCAATGTGAAGAAGGGGCAGTGCAATGGCATCAATAGGCCCCCTCCTTAATTATCTGTGGGGTCCAGCATTGTACAGACCCGACCCCTTCTCCTCATCCTATGCACATGAACCAATTACAAATTTCTTTCTGGGAATCACACAGATTTAGACATAATTTAATACACAGGAGTGTGATAGAACTATCAACTAGATCCATACTTTATAACAGATAATAGATCCATACTTTACAACAGCTGCATTGCGAATATACTACCTATGATCAATACAGGGACTTACACAGTGTAATGCTACTCGTATGTGCGTGGTTTCCATACCCACAACTTTCTTTGGGGCTTTGCTTCCCTGACTGACCACAAGCGAAGTTAGGCATGGCAGGAGGGGAGTCAATTCAATTTTACACAATGGGGAAAACCAGGGCCTGATTAAGGGTTCCAGACACCCTAGGATAATAGAAAAGTGCCCACTGCCCCCCACCACCACATTTTTTACACAATGACATAAAATATCATGGCTCTTAGAAAGATAACACAAGACAACAGAAAAATAAATGAGCAGCAATAACACAAGACCAGTACAGGTATCAGGTTACAAGGCAAGCATACTGGTAAAGGGTTACAGAGCTCAGAATAAAGTACTGTTTCAGACTAGAGGAGATGGGTGAAGATAACAAGAGACATAATCAAAACACACAAAGGTAAACAAACAAGATGGGGATAACAGACTATCCAAAACACGATGCACAAGGCTAGAGTTCAATCAAGGTCTGCNGTAACAATCAATGGTCCAGCACTGTGTGCTGGATAATGGAGAGAATAGTCAGGTGCCAGGTGCAATCCATGAGGGATAATGAACAGACACCTGACCAAGGGGTTACGCACAGGAAATCTAGGAACGCAGGAGGCCTCTGTTGGTGAAAGGCTGGTACTACATGTACTGCGTAACAGTAAGGGTCCGTTCAAACAGGAGACTACCCGGGACCAAGCATGGTAAAACCCTGCTTATGGCCCGGGTAGTAGAGCCGTCCAAACCTGCCCGGATAGTTAGACAGCACCGTTGACACTCTGTGTGACCGAGGTATCTGTGGCATGAGAGGAGAGTGCACTATCCTCTTGCGTGCAGAAATGTAAAGCACTTCTTAAGTCTTGGTCCAGGCCCTGTATGATTTGCATATAATATTTTAACAAATATATGAGTTTGATGTTAAACTTTATAACCTTTTCCATCTTTAGTCTGCATTTATGTTAAATGTTTCATGTTACACTGAAAATNATTTCTTGCAAAAAAACATGTTGTCTACAGAGGTAGAAGAGCCAGTAAAGTACATTTATTTTCAATCACACACCTACACATAATATTTTGTACAGCATTTTTAATATGCCATGCTATTTTAAGTGCAATGTAAAACAAAAAAAAAGCACACCTTAGATAAACTATGTGTAAACTTATTTTTTCAGATAGAAAAAAAATCTAAAAGCAAAAAGAAATGAATTCTGCAAAGCTTTGCTGGGTTACTTTGGACACAAGCTTTTATACAAAGAATCGATATTTGAAATATATCTCACTCAGCANTCAGAGGTTACAGGGTTATGTTCACAGATATTAAAGCTAGGTACACACTATAGACTGTATCCTGGACACCACTGCAGGGCAGCTCCTATATCCTGCACCTCAAGCCCTTACTGTCTGGATCTGGAAGAAGTTTGGTGATGGCACTTGCACAATGCGCTCCTTTTCTGCTCACGGAAAACATGTGTAAGTGCAGANTGTGTAACTAGTACTAAATGTTTCTCACCCAATCCTAGATCACGCAATGCATGAGTGTGTTTAAAAAAATGTGTTTATGCTGCAACTTTCATGAATGATCATGGAAAAGCACTTTCATTTTACAGATCAAAGAATGACAATGTGTGCAGTGTGTAGGTTGTTCCTATGTTCTCTCAAACAATGTTTCCTTTACTTTAGTCATTAGCACTGTGTTTCTGAGGATACCTTTTAAAATTCAGGTAAAAGCAGTGGTCAAAGTGGGAATTTAGAAGTGGTGGTATGGAGATTTAGAAGTGGCGGTATGGGAAAACAGAATATAATGGAAGTCAATGGAGATTTATAGTTTTTCAAGTACATCAGTGGGAGAAGTGCTGGAATGGAATACCCCCATATACACCCCCACTTCGAGCCCTGGGTAAAAGAAAATGCGCAGAAGATCACAGATCAGCTGGTGTGGTGTTTTTGAATGAGTTACCATAACATCAACATGAAGAACTTACCATGAAATATGTACCCAGATTAACTATGGTCAACACAAAATTTATATTTTAGTATGTTTTACACCCATGTTGAAAGTTAATAATTTTTAAATAGTAAAATCATTAGGAAAATTAGTTAAAATTTGAAACAAGCGGCATAAAAAAAGTACATACAAATGTACACACATACCTTTGTTTATTCAGTAAGGTTTTACTGACACTGTCAATTAATAGTTTAAGGCTTAGATTTGGTACATGGCCCAATGGTACTCATAATTAATGGAGTATTCTTTTCCAACCATCAGCACATCTGAAGGTCCAGAAGCAGCGATGGGGTGTACCATATCATTAAATGCACCGTTGGGAATTCATATTGGGCCAGTGAACACCTCATAGGGTCATCTAATAACTTCTAAATGAATGAAATGCCTTATTCATTTGGGCCTGAGCCAGACTTGCAGAGTACACTTTTAGCACAGGGATATTTTGGTATTAGATAAGTGCAGTACAGAGGCGAGCACATAGATGCTTTCAGCAAGTGGTGAAGTCACCTGTGGCTACTGAGTGTTAGAGAAAGGAGATTGTGGGTGTGATATTACAGCTGCATACACAGCAGCAGCTCAAGACTGAGTTACACA
>JABWIB010006487.1:12309-32551 GCA_016617825.1 Platyplectrum ornatum
GAACATCCACATCCCTTGCCAATAGCCCAACCCTAACCTTCCCCTGCTCAGATCAATCATCTCTGCAGGGCTGTAACTAGATATTTTAGCACCCTGTGCGAAAGAAGAGACTGACGCCCCCCCGGGTGTGGTCATCTTACCATGTGGGTGTGGCTATAAATTTTCATTTATTTGTATGTACATGCGAGTGTCTTTAATACACCACAGTCTGCTCCCCCTGCTGTATAATAATGAGACACCACAGTCTGCCCCCCTGCTGTATATTAATAAGACACCACAGTCTGCTCCTTCTGCTGTATAATAATGAGACACCACAGTCTGCTCCCACTGCTATATAATAATAATGAGACACCACGGTCTGCTCCCCTGCTGTATAATAATAAGACACCACAGTCTGCTCCCCCTGTGGAGACACCATAGTCTGCTCCTCCTGCTGTATAATAATGAGACACCACAGTCTGCTCCCCTGCTGTATAATAATAAGAAACCACAGTCTGCTCCTCCTGCTGTATAATAATGAGACACCACAGTATGCTCCCCTGGGTTCGAATCTCCTCTTCACCACCAGTGTTACATGTAATGTAATGTGATGCAATGTAGTCTCGCAGTTCAGAGAGGTTTAATTGGCAACAAAGTTTATAGCAACAAACAAACCGCGGCTGAGCGCTGATCACTGGAAGTGAAACTAAATGCTGATGCTGTATTCCCAGAGAGAGAGACAGAACTGCCCGTGAGATGTGACCCTGCTCTCTGTGGCCACCTCTCTCCCGGCGCCCTGTGCGGGGGCACCGGTCGCACACCCCTAGTTACGGCCCTGCATCTCTGCACAGCCTATAATTCTTACCACAGATACAGCCATGATGGAACCGAAGAAGAGATATATGCTGGGTCAGATGTGGCTAGAAACTGAGGATAACGGCCATGGAACAAGCTTGGAGACAATATTTCTGCAGAAAGTAAATTTCCTCTGGGTACAAATCTTCCAAATCCAAAACGTGATGTAGATGAACACAGACATGTGAAGAAAATGTTGTAAACACATTAANNANNNNAATAATAAAAATAAGTAGAAAAAATAAATGCGAACAAGATAGCCAAAGATGTCACTGGGGGGTGCGGTACGGACAGACCTGGGTGTCACTGTCCAAGGGGTAACAGAGGCACTGCTCTGTACTCCTTTCTTTCTGTAAACAGTGTAGCTGTGCAGCTGTACTGCTTGCCATGGACACCACAGCGTAATGCTGACGTGATATAAGGTCATGTCAATGTCTTTTATAATACAGAAGATGCACAACAGAGGATGAATCATCACAAGACAGCTCTGGGAACAGTCTATTTCAAACAATTTTTTATAAGAAAGGGTTGTTTAGTATAGGTAATGGCGATGGTATAGGTTAAATAAAGGGAAAAAAGGGACAGGGGGCATATGAGGGGAATAGGGGAGGGGGGAATTAAACTAGAAAAATGCACTGCAAAACAAATTGTAACCCTGGCCAAAAAGCATATATCAAAAGTGAAGAAATACATGAACTAGCTGGTGTAATCGACATTAAATTGCCCTAGATTAACAAATAAAACTGCATGCAATATGCTTGCATATACATTTCAAGTCAAAAGTTAAAAACCTGTTAAAAATGTGTTCATCCATGTAGTGTGACGTACATGCATGCTTGTGGAGGTAAGCATAGTAGTTGTGAATTTTACAGTGCAGCTTTGCCTCTTGTTATTTGTATCTGATTCACACAACACATTTTCCCATAGTGTGTGCAGCAGGGCTTGAAGTGAGGGGGTATACGGGGGTATGTCATACTGGCACTTCTCCACCGATGTCATTAAAAAAAAACTAAAAATCTCCATTGACTTCTATTATATTCTGTGTTTCCATACCGCCACTTCTAAATGTCCATACCACCACTTCTAAATTTCCACTTCGGCCACTGGTGTGCAGTGCAGTTAAATATAAGTGGTCTTTAATTCTGTATGTATGATATTTTACCACATTTTACCCTTTTATACAAACAGCTTGCATCTAATGAACTAGACAGGTACTTGGTAGTAATGCTCATGCTCTTCTGGTGGTTGGTACTTTGGCCTAAATTTACTAAGCGGAGAGATTGCAGTGAGATTGGAAAGTGGGGATGTTGCCCATAGCAACCAATCAGATTCGAGCTCACATTCTCCAGTGTGTAAAATGAAAGCANGCAGAGGCACGCAGTCGCTAATGTGCACATCAATAGCGTCCGATTCAGCTTTGTGCGTGCATGCGCAGTACAAAAAGACGCAGAAAAATCCAAATTCAGGCTCAATGCACTACTCAGGATCTGCCCCATTGTATCACTTATACCCCTTTCCACCAAGAACCCAGGTACAGACCTGGGTTTGAACCCTGCATTTTTCCCAGGTTCAATATAAAAACGCCCTTTTCAACTGCAGTGTGAACCTGGGTTTTTTCCAGGGTAGACACCTTTTCCACTGCCAGACAGAACACCTGGGTCTAATCAACTGCACCAATTCTCAACTGTACACAGCAATGCAGACCAGAATGCTAATTCACACCCCTTTTCCACAGCAGAGACCCGGGTAAAAACCCTTTACCCAAGTTTAATTTACTGGGACCCTTTTCCACGAAACTAAACCTGGGTCTATGTGCATAAACCCGGGTTTTTTTGTCAGTGGAAAAGGGGTATGAGTCTTCCAAACATGTTTTGTAATCCATGATGACCTTATTTGTGCAGCGCTCCTACCCTGTCTCCCCCCAACTATTCCTAATGAACTAGGCAGATAGCACCTTCAATGCTGTTAAAGCAGTGTATGCACTTTATATAGGAATTTCATACTCTTTACTATAAGTGTGATGGATCAAACTTAAATTACAGCTCAATAATTATAATTTGTTTTATTTACCATTGCAATTAAAATAAGTATTATTTGATCTATATTATTATTTGATTGGTATTAGAGGCATTTTATCTTCTTTCTAATTGTTGTACAGTGAACTGTTTTTTCCTTAGAGCTGCCCTTACATTATATGCCCTAACATTATGACTTATACCCATATTTCTGTGATGCCTTACAGAAATGTGTTTAAAATAAATGTTTCTATGTTCTCTTTGTGTGAATATCAATGCAACACTGAGCAAAGCTGTTAAGCTAATGTACAATGCTTCGATAGTTACAGTACGTATGCTCTAAATAAATAAATAAAAGTTATTTCTTCCTTTCTGGTGGTCCAGTAGGGATCAGGGGTCTCTATTGTTAGACTTTTGTGGNGTGCTGTGGTTCCAAGATGCTTCCCTATCCTCTGAGTAGGTACAGGAGTTATCCCCTTGTCCTAATGCAAAATTCCAGCNGCTGCTGTATAATCTCTCTCCAGCAGCCAGCTTGCAGATGCTGCTAATGGATCTTNCATAAGGACCTACAGCAATCTTATATGAATCATATTATTTTATAATTGTTATATGATGGGAAATATTTATGTACATTTAGCAAAATATTATGTTAATATGTTAATCGTATGAAACAATCAATTGTACTGTATGTATGTGTTTTGTAACATAAATAACTATGGTTTCTTACCCCCTACTGCCTTAATATGACATGCTGAGGTAATGCTAAGAGACTGGCATGCTGAGATAATGATTTGTAGAAGAGCAGCTAAGAGAAGAGGCACACATGTTTTAAAAATACATAACTTGTTACTAAAAGAAAAAAAATCTAAACATTTTATGTGGGATTGCTGCTTTGATTTGATAGTGTGCTGTCTGTTACTGTAAGTACAATTATATAGCGTTTTTATAAAACGTTTAGTACTGAAATCAATATTGTTACATGTAAAAAATGGTAATAAGAAGACTATTCATTTCAGCATTAGATGAAACATTTTCATTACAAAGAAAGCTTGATTTTGAACTGCTTATTTTTAATGGGCAACTCATGTTTCCTAATCCAGCAATCATCCAGCAGTATCATTTAGTTGAAAGGCAGAGTGAAAAACAACACAGAAAAGGAACCAATATTTTATAAAATAGGTAGTAAGTATAAAGAAAACAAAAATGAAATTATAAGCAAACTAGGGAAACTAAGGCAGGGTGATATACAATACCTTATAAACCCTGTCTTAGTTACTCTAGAGGCTAAGAATGTTATCAGTGATGAAATGGTTAAAACTGGGGAAAAATGTCCACTCTGTATGAAAATGGGACAAACAGTGAAAAAGGAGTTGTGTCAAGGACAAATATGTTTGTTTAATATTCACTAAAGAATGAGAAAAAAAGAATTGTCTGGTAAATTGCAAGAATATTGATAGAAATAAGGTATAACAAGTCATTTTTTTGCAGACCAGATTTCTCTAAGCTGAAAGTGGAAAAATAAATAGGGCAGGTTTGGATACATGCTAGGATACTAAAATAGCTTAAGGGGTGCTAGTAATACTAATAAACTAATTATTCAACAAGCCACTAGCAGGAGTCCAGCATACTGGAGAATACCTAATGTACAGTAGTCCCACTGCATAAAAGTGGAGGTAGTCAAGAAGCTGTCAGCTAGAGATCAGTATCTACTATATCTGTAGCAGAGACATTGATGGAAACACTGTTAAATGAACAACTTGCATAATATATTAATTCACTAAAACCAAGCAGCATAGATTCACTGGGTTGACATCATGTCAAAGAAATGTGTGGACACTTGACTGGGGCAAAAAAATAGTAACTGAAATGAAACTGTAGACATAGCTTAACTATTGTGTGTCCCATATTTTTACTACTGTATGTAGAAATAGTGTAACATGTGACAATAATTTGTCAGTGATTTCTGACCCATTTGAAATTTGCATACTAACACAAACATCTGAAATAGGTTGTGCAATGTTAGTTAACCTGGACTCAGGCATAAACTGTTACTGGTGCAAATGTTTTGATAAAGGTTCGGCTCTGTATTTGGTATACATACTTGGGCACGCCGTTACTCTACATTAACTACATCCTTTAGCCCCATCCTTTCTACCACACACACACACACACACCATTCTGAACGGAAGTCACAAATGCTTAATTTGCGCTATGGTCTAAATTGTGTAATTATCATTTCTGCATATTATAATTTCTTGCAGAGAAATGTAAGAGTACGCTGTTATGAGTACGCTGTCATCTGGATCATGGCCAATATCTACAGTAGGACATAAAAAAGACTGTGAAAGACATAAAGAGAAAGGTTGCAAAATGGTGCATCATATTTTACAAAAAAAATACTAGAGCAAGTAAACATGGAGCAGAGAAGGGACAGAGGGTATATGATAGCAATTTTCAAATACATTAAGGGTTAATACAGGTACATGAAGGTGGCATATTATTTAATATAACACAAAGCCTGCATTAAACTGGAGGGTGGTAGGTTTAGAGAAAATGTGCAAGAAATGACTTAAGCTGGCCATACACTATAAGATAAATTGATCCAATNGTAAGATTTTTCAAGAGTGGGTAAAACCATGATGAATTGCAGGGGGGGTAAAATGAATGTCAGTGTGTGCATGCAGGGAGAATATTTAATTTTTGCATGTTGCACACAGATACTGACCAGCGTTACTGTTACACTGTTATTAGACTTGTGCTAGGAAATATCATCTCTCACCTGTAATACTGATTGCAATTAATTCAGTTTACCTCCCCTGCAATTCAACATGGTTTTGCCCACTCTTGAAAAATCTTACGATTGGATCAATTTATCTTATAGTGTATGGCCAGCTTTTCTTTTGGAGTAGTGAATAAAAATATCTCCATTTAAGGCGGTATAGGCTAACACAATAGAACAATTTCAATTTATCACATTCTATTTTGTCATTGTAGTTTTGTGACACCTTACGGAGGCTTACCGGTAACTCGCTGCCTTGAAGGAGGACCTGCTAAAACCTTACCACTGAATTTTCTAGAGCACCTCCCAAGCGAAACGNTGTCCTAATGGGAAGGGACCCAGTAAGAGAGAGTATAGGGTACAGTAAGCAAGGGATGTCCAGACTTTCCAATAGTGTCAGGTGCGTGACCTTGCATGCCTATTGAGTGAATGCCGGTTACTCTGGCCACTGACCTGGGACTTACAGAGCATAGAGTCACTAGCCACAGATGCTAGTGCCCCAACTTTATGTACTGAGGGCCTTACAGGAAAAGAGAAAAGCTCACCTATGTATCGCCCGTACTCCAAAATGAGTACCCCGTAAACGCCAGCTTAACCCCCAGGTGTTACTGACCACAGCCCTTAGTTATGAGAACAACTGCAGTGTCTGGTTTGTACTCCTTTTATGTAGGGTTGNACTTACGTAGGGTTGTATGTAGTGTTGTCTGTGGACTAAGAGGGAGGTGTGGGTGGGGGCTCACCCCCTTTAAAGTGGTGCAGTGGGCACCACAAGTGTCTGACCCTTTAAGACCTACATGCTTATAGATGGCGCCTGCTTTAGGCCTAGTGCCTTTATCAGTGGTGGTGTTAGGAAGATGGCAGGCAGGACCTGTCTACTCACCAAGACAGGGGCATACCTGGCACCTACCTGCCTCCGCGTAGGAATGTCTTTGTCCCCGGGTCCAGGGCACGCTGGTACACAGACGCTTGGCCACCTGACACCCGCTGCCAGACACCCAGGGGCCCAGGAGCTCTATTGCAGAGCCCTGGGTATCTAACAGAATGGCTTGCAGCTCTGCTGCTGTTGCTCCCTCGCAGTCTCCTCCCCCACGTCCAGCACAGTCTCTTCCTCCAACACTGGTGACCGTAGACTTGACCACGTCATCTTCTATGTTGAGCCTGTCATGGATATCCTTTTCTGGTGGCTTGCAGGCAGAGCCACCACCAGGATCACCCGGGACTCACAAAGTCCCGGGCGGCCAAGCCCTCCACATGTTGGCCGCCCCCCAACCCCTGGTAGTGGCACGGCGCTCTGTACTGGCATGCCGGCCACTGCCACTGCTGGCAGCGGCTGGCACACCAGTACAGGGTGACACGCAGCTGCGCCTCCTGATTGGCTGGCGGCTGCGTCCGTCCCTACATGCTGGGCTGCCCTCCCATGGTGAATCATGGTACATTNACCGTGTCCCTCTTAAGAGGCAGCTGCGGCTTACGTCCAACCACAGGGACCACCACCTGGGGCTCCATAGTTTAATTTTACTTTGGTGCATTATGATTAGGTTAGAATTATATCTCATTTTCTTTAACTTCATATTATTAGAGTTCCAGTTTTTCCTCACCAAGAAATAATGGTGTGATAAAACAATAATGGTTGGTAAAAACAGGGTCAGATTAAGGTTTGTGGAAACCCCTGGGCAACTAATTTGTGTGGGCTCCTGCACACCATCTATTTTATGCAGTCTGAAAGTCTATATGTTGACGTATTGGACAATTCCAATGAACCTGCATTTCTGAAACACCGATCAGTCTGACACAGGGCTGTTACAGCCATGGCAACATTCCTTGATAAATTTTAAAGCTTCTATCACATCACCCCGCTACATTCTCTGTTCCAAGTTGTACATATTTAGTTGCTCTTTCTTTTTTTGTCATACAATGTACCATTTATGTTGTCCTTCTTTGCATTGTCTTTAATGTATTTATGGCCTCCGGAACTGAACACAGTATTCTAGGTGAGGCTGTACCAATTCCTATGCAACCAAGCATCTGACTTCTTTTTCTCATTGCTTTGTTACATTTCCTGGCTATCTTTAACTCACATGAAATTGTGATCACAAAATCTCTTTCCTCCACATTTGTAATGCTATTAATGTTATATTGAGCTTTAGGGTTTTCATGATTTTGCATTTCCTGGCACTAAACTGCCATACACTTGACAGTTGCCACACACCTGACCAATTCTCCAGTCTACCCATCATCCATTATTGTTTTTACCCCTGCTGGTGTGCCTACCCTGTTACATATATTTGTATCATCTGTAAAAAGGCTTATTTTACCCTGGATACAATGTGTAAGGGCCAATTGATCTAATCAAAAATTCAATAAGATTTGTTTGACATGATTTTCTCTCTGTGAAACCATGCTGTTTGGGGTCTTCTAAGTTACCTATTACTGATATTACCTATTACTGATCTATGACTTGCTGGACGATAGTTGGCAGCATCCTTGCTATTTCCACATCTATGCAGAGATTTACATTTTCCAGTCTTCTGGAATCACTCCTGGTGCTAGTGGTTGGTTAAATAATTCAGTTAATGGTTTTCCAGTACCCCTTTATTTTCTCTTATTATTCTAGGATGTATCTCACCTGGCCGCATGGATTTTTCAGCTTTTAGCTTTGAGACCTCTGTTAATACCTGCTCCTTTGTGACTTTCTCTCTTTTATCTATATCCTTCCTTTTTAAATGTTGCCCCCTTCCCTAAGTACCCGTTAGACGTATGAGTAATTGTGTGCACATCTGTCTGCTTTTAAACAGCATGCGCAGATCAGCATTTCCTAGTGTATCTGCCAGGATACTCTGTATCAGGTTTCTTCAAATTATTTTTATAACCGTTCCAACATTTTGAAAGAAACACACTTTACAACCATCTAACAAAGAAAGAAATTAGCTAATACATTTCCCTGTGGCCAGGGTTCTCCCCACGGAAGATTCTAATCCCTTAATAACTCTTCATAACCTCTGTTCCATGTACTTTTCCCACAGTTGCTCACCCAAATTCCCCTCAGTTCTCAAACAGCACCTTGGGCCAAAATGACTCAGCTTCTGTTCCATAGATGCGTTTTGTAACCCTGAAAGCGTTCACAAACAATAAAAATTCACTGCCATACCAAAGGATTTCAACATTTTCATTCTGCCTTAACAATTGGCTTTTGATTATCTTTTAATTATAAATAATGAAAAAAAAAATGATTTATTTAAAAAGAAAATGACATGTATATCACTAAATTCAATATTTTTTTTTACCGTCAGTCAAGTATTTAGCAAATTTTATCTTCTATACTAACATTTAATGTTTGACTTTGGAATCTGTCAATCTACATAATTAATATAATGAGTAGTAGTGGTAACAGCAGAAGCATGTTTGCTATTTTTCTAGGCCAACATGGCTTGTATGCATTTAAACTGTAATCAGAGATACCTGTTATTCCTCTTTTACAGACGCAAACAAAAATCCTCCATTATTTGTTCATATGTACCATAAGTGACTATTTTGAGAGCTCTGAGACATANCTGCTTCTCTGCTTCATTGTATTTAAATGCTTGGATGAGTGGCCTTCAGTCTGGGTTTATTGAAGCAAATATTTGGCAGTCTTCTAAGAAAACTCCACTTATCATGCACCTGGCAGTGTTTCAAGACTTCACATTGTAAGAAGCACTCTCTAAAGTGTGCAAATTGAAATTTTACCCTTTAGATAAAAGGAATCCAAGGAAAAGCTGTGCCCTTAACATTTAAAAGCCTTTTATTTAGTAATTAAAAATGGTGTTTTCATGTAAACCTAGAAATAGCTATAATCTGGGCAGTGCAGTATAGAATCATAAACCTTTAGTAAAATTCATACCTACTTGTGTATATTTTAAGCATCCATTTATTTAAAAATATTTTCTGCAAGACAATTTGAACAGTAAAATGTATATAGTTTTGTAACATGAATCTTGGCAGGTAAATACATTTCGTAATCACAGTAATGTGTGCAACACAATTAATGATAAAAACACCTATAAAAGCAACATAAATAGACAGAGCTGCTCTGGTTGCCATAGCTACAGTTACAGATGCAATGATAATACAGTTGACACTTACAAGGCACACTCCGTTTGTGTATTTTTATATAAAAGCAGGTCTGAGATCTGAGAAGAGGTGGGGTCTCATAGAAGCAATTTTGGGAATGTTATGGGGAGTTTCTCAAGGTGTCTAGCACATGGTTTGGAAATACATGGCCCGATGCAGCGATCACTGCACACATAAAAGCCGTTTTTTATTTTATACATTTTTTTACATTTTTTAAAACTTTGAAAACCTTAATGAAGCAGGTTATTGGTAATGGTCAGGCTCCAAACTGATTTCAAACCACAACTGATTTTAAAGCTTTCTTTCTTATGATTGTTTTCTTTCTAATTTTTTTCTATGAGCTACTTAATGTTTACCTATTTACTTCCCAATGGTAATGTTTAGAAATTCTTTTAATCTAAAACCAGGGGTCACCATCAATCCTACAGTCAAGGGGATATTGGCTGGGCATCTCTGTGACAGAGGAATAGTAAGTAACAATGGCATACAAGTTGTTATTCCAAAATGTGTTATTGTGGCTATGTTGCATTGGTACAATTTATAAATCAATAAAGCCAACAATTGCAACATAAACATATGTTTCTTTATTCCACATTACACACTAATGAAGCAGTATGATTTTTGTAAAATAGTGTAAACAATACTTACATGTAAAATTATTATTAATGAGACAAACTCTAGTCTGAATCCCTGAACTACTGTGCTCCTGATCTGAATGTAATGTAACTACTGCACCCTCACTGTCTACTACTAACTCTTCTAGTCAAGGATGGTTTAAGGCAAGACTGTGTAGCAGACAAAATGATGTTAATGCTAAGGAGTTGATGTGCTAATAGTAGGATCACATTGAGGGAGGAAGAAGGTATAGAATGTGAATGGTCAGTGGTACTTGAACCAATTCTATAGTTGGTAAGTTGTACACATCTTAAAAACAGACCTGATTCAGAGCTGCACATACTCATAGTTCTCATGAGGATGGACAGTGAAATGCTGTTCTGCACTTGCGCAGATCAGCAAATTCTGTCTCAAATGGTGTGCAGGAGCTAGAAGTAGCTAATTAGTCCCCTGTACAATTAGCTGCTTTTTAAAGTTTAACACTGGTTAAAAAATATATAATCAAAATAAAATATGTATTAAAGTTTATTTTATGTCTTTTTTTCTTTTTTTTAACATTTAACATAAAAAAGAGCTGTGTGAGTACACGCTGAACATCAAAGCAGATGCGGCTTTCATACGCACCAAGCGCTGCTGCACACAGAGTACAAGCTGGAGCCTCTGTGGCCGCATTTCCCTGCAACTGCGAGCTGCCTGTTTCCGCAACTCTGCACGCAAGCAAAAAACTGTGAATCAGGTCCCATTGGGGTCCTCAAACTACGGCCGGCGGGCCACATGCGGCCGGCTAAGTACATTTGTATGGCCCGCCGAATATACCATATCCGAGTATGAGCCGAGGTGGCTCGGTACTCTCGAGCCTGCTCTGATGCGGCGATGACGTCAAACNTCATTGCCACGCTGTTTGTTCTTAATGGAGGCGCCGGATCTCGCGAGAGATCGGTCACCATTTTACTTTTCAGTCACATANCATGATGTCAAACGTCATTGCTGCGCTGTTTGTTCTAATCTACATGGATATTACATTTTACTTTTTAATGGGACATATCCGAGTACCGAGCCACCACTCCAGAGTCCAGTCTGCTCTGATGCGGCAATGACGTCAAATGTCATTGCCGCTCTGTTTGCTATTTATGGAGAGATCCTGCGCCATTTTACCTTTACGAGGACAATATAAGTCTGAGGATAATACAAGTCTTGACTAGTTTGTGCCGTTACACACTGTGCAGTCTCAGTGGCAGTCAGCATTTAATGACCCTCAATATTGTTGGGTATTATAAAATTATAATTATTATTCTAAAATGTGGTGTGTCTTTACATGTGTTTAAACATTCATGTGTGTTTAAACTTGACAGTGATGACACTTTTATATGGAGCAATAGTTCAGCATAAAAGTATAGCATGTGCAGGGTATGACAATAGTAACCACATAAATGACTAACTAAAAAATACATTAATTAATACTGACAGTTACTGTACATATTAGGAAGTATTTAATACTTTGCTAATGGTGATCAAAAGGTCTTAAATATTATATAGAGAAGAATAAAAGCAGTATTTGCAATTAAATGCCCGACTTGTGCCTCACTGCGCTAAGAATGTGAGTTCAATTCCCGACAAGACCTTATCTGTGTGTGTAATTTGTATGTTTTCCCTGTGTCTGTGTGGGTTTCCTCCGGGTGCTCTGGTTTCCTCCCACATCCCAAAAAACATGCCGGTAGGTAATTGGCAGCTGACTTAATTGTTCCTAGTGTATGTGGTCCATTGTACATTTTAGACATGGCCCCTCTTCTGTTTGTATTCCCCCATTGTACGCCTCATTATACGCCACTGCAGATACTGAGTGGCACCTAATAAAGAAATGTTAATAATATTATACAGGTTAGGTTACATAAAATTCATTATATACCTAATATACAGTATAATTTTGTTTTCAGTTCAGATTGCAGACCTACAGCCATGCATCCTCTGCAACAGAGCAAGAAGCCTTTACTGTGTGAAATCAGATTTGTGGTATGTTATAACCTTGTTGTGTAGATTGTACATTGCAGACATGACCCCTCTTCCCCACCCATTCTGTCTGTATTCCCCCATTATACACTGCTGCAAATACTGTGTGGCACCTAATCAATAAGTGTTAATAATATTATACAGGTTAGGTTACATAAAATGTATTATATTTGATAATAGTTTTTGTTTTTACTATAGGCCTCCAACGGTCTGATGGGCGGCCTCCAACGGTCTGATGGGCGGTGAACTGGCCCATCAGTTTGAGGACCCCTGGCCTAGATGAAGCAACTTTAAGATAAAGGTTATAAAGAGAAAATAAATGATTCCCTGGAAGACTGTCCATTATTTGTAGGTAGACCTCATTCATGTTATAATTATAATTGGCAGCTGACTAAATTGATGTATTTGGGGTAGTACACCTGAGTTCAACGCTAAAGAGTAGAGATTCCAAATATATAGACCCTGGAAAAACTGCTCTATTGCAGGGAAACTTTCCTTATAATAAAATTGATAAATACTGTAAACTTAAGTGGTATGCAGCACTAAGTAATATGCAATTATATTATATAGCATATAGAAGCTATATAGAAGCTAAGCGCATAACTTACGAGTGAGTGGGCAAAACCATGTCTCCACTGCTTATTTAGCATCAGACATTATGACCAAAAAGCATTTTTTTCATAGTAGTTCACAACTACCCCCATGAAATTTTATTTAAAAAGTGCAGTAATAAATTGTTTAAACTCTTAATACTGTTGGCTCTGGATATCAGGGACTGCCATTTTTTTTTGAAAGTAGTCAGTCTTGTATATAAAACTAATCCTTTAAAGAAATATATTAATATTAAAGATTGCTAGCAATTGTTGGAAGGCCTTGTAGGTTAATAGACATACCTTTATTGTTGTGTGATTTATCTTTATACTGTGACATTAGCTGACATAGCTGACTCATCTACCTACACACAGATGTTACCTGTCACATGTTTACACAAGGGAAGTGGTCTTCCTGCAGTTGTTTTATGTGTTAACTCTATCATCTTGCTTCACTGATAATTCAGACATTTGACTAGGTGATCTGTCTAACTTTGTCCTAATAACTCTCCTTTCACAAACTTAGAGCACTGGTCAATTCTAGATCGGATCCTTTGAGTTTCTGTTTATGAGTATATGTAAGTACTTTGTGGTTTTTGCAGCTTTATTCTCCTTTTTTATCTATGAGGCATAAACATTTAACCTGAAGGTGGCAATTCCAACACGTTGGGGTTCTCTCTTTGGCTTATGCCAAGTGAAGGAGAGTTCAACAAGCAATAGAGGATTAAAGATTGCTAGCAGCAAATCTTGGTTTGAATACTATAATCCCTGGATATTGCATCAAGAGCAGCAGCAGTCACAGAGATGTTTAATTTTCATCATGGCACAAGGCAACTGATGGTATGGACTAAGAGAGTGGTACTTGGCGCTGGAACTAATGTGAGATAGATACAACAGCAAAACTGCATTTCTATCACTACTCAGGGAATATTCTAGTACACTATGCTCTGGGATAGAGNCACTCATTGGCCATGTTAAAAGATTACACTATCTAATATGCTGAGTGTGATATTTACATGAGTGTGATTGCTAGATCATGGTTTGGTGAGGTATTTGATTGTTTTTTTTTAACAAATATGTTTATTTGTATTTTAATCTAACTCGTGTCAACTTTCTAATATGTCTATATTATTCACATATGTGTTTTCTCCTAGATTACAGAACCCCATTTAAAAGACTCCCATTCATCTTAAGGATCACTATTTAACAAGGGCACTACCCAAAACAGGATACCCTATTGGTTTCTGTTACACCTGCTTTGTGTTTAGGAAGGTTTAACATTCCTGTCTGGCTCATCATTTTACAACGACCCATACACCTTTTTCTGCCTAGATGTCCATACACAGCTGCCAGGGAAGTCTGCTGTTCACCACCTTCCTAAATATTTTATTAGGAGTGAAATTCACTTATTTATCTCCTAAAATAATTTTTTACTTTAATCATGGTTTTTTGTTTTTCTTTCCTACTCATCTATTGGGAAAATCATGGATTGATGCATTTGAATAGACCAGTCCCCCTATTTTTAGTTCGGTTTATTTAACAGATTTTTCTATATGTTTTAGTGTAATATATTAAGCACAGATTTATTATGCAATTTTCCTATTATTTTGTTTTTTCCTTATGGTCGGACACTCAGAGGATTTTAAGTATAAGTGCAGGAAAAGAGACACTTTATATAATTCTTACATGCNTAAGGGTTTATATTTTTGTCATTTTATTTGAAGTATAGAATAGCATAGATAGTTGCTGGTTAATGGAAAGTGTGTCAGGGGTCTTTTTGTGTCCTTGATAAATAACTTATTAATTTCTATCCCATGCTCCATATTAGCTTATACATTTATTTGAGCAAATTCCATTTCGTGTATGTTTGGACGCAAGTCTGGAACTTCAAGTTAACA
Organism: Platyplectrum ornatum; assembly: GCA_016617825.1. Taxonomy (NCBI): domain Eukaryota; kingdom Metazoa; phylum Chordata; class Amphibia; order Anura; family Limnodynastidae; genus Platyplectrum; species Platyplectrum ornatum. The sequence goes on from JABWIB010006487.1 coordinate 27,158, forward strand.
AGCATACACTGCTTNTGTTTCCAACCTCATGATCATATATTTAAATGTGGGTTGGGGAGTTTCTCTCATTTAAATATGTGGTCTAGTAGGGGATATGGTTTGCTTACTAAGTGTATTAATAAAAAATATATATTTAGATGCATAATACTACAAAGTATTTATTTTAAAATGCGATTTTGTTGTTTTTAACTTAAATTTCATTGTTAAAAAAAAAGCCAGCATCGTATAGCAGTTACTGTTACTATGCACAGCTATGAACTTTCATCAGGGTTTTATATTAACAGACAGTGCAATACATGTATTTATATAGCAACATCATGCCTATCAGAACCTCCCCTTGTGCCATCCACAAATGTGTAAGTTCCTGTGATTTTCGCACCCGTGATTTTTTCGCATGGTATTAATTAATTAAACTTCCCTCCAAAAAGAAATACCGACCCCGGTCTCCTGCCAAAATTATCGGGCAGGCTGTTACTTTACCCTATTTGGGGCACATATCATGTATTTCTATTAGAGATGTGCAGGCTCTCTTTAATGAAAACCGAGCCCACCCAAATATTCAAGTACCAAGTCTAACTGGCTCTGTACTTTCCCTTGGATCACTATTAGTGTGCTGTTTCTTTCCTCCCCTGCTCTGGCAAGTACATGCGCAGTAAAGGACGCCTTGTCTGCTCAGAGTGTATGGAGAAACCAGTGTGACTGAGTGAAGCCAGGTGCTGTGCCTTCACCACAACCAAGCAGTCCTGCAGCTGGAAAAAGTGGATCCAGAGGGGAGAATCACTGGAAAAGGTGGCTGTGCAGGAGATGTGATCACCGGAAAAGGGGGATGCAGGGGATGCAGGACAGGTGCTATATGGAAAAGGGGGTGCATAAAGGGTGATAACTGGAAAAGGGGGATGCAGAAGGGGTGATAACTGGAAAAGGGGGTGCAGAAGGGGTGATAGCTGGAAAAGAGGGGNGCAGAAGAGGTGATAGTTGGAAAAGGAGGTCCGGGGGGTCATTTCATTTTTTTAATCACAATTTTTGTAAAATATTTTTATTTTGTTTTTAATTAGCAAATACTTCACATGCATGCCCCTGCCATTAGCTGGCAACCTTCAGCCTGCTGTCACCTGAGCTGGCCCACTGCATAGAGACACAGCACTGTGTACAGTAAATTACATATGAACATATTACTTCTAACTAATGAGAGGGTTCAGTTTCATGAAAACCGAAACCAACTGAATTTATCTGAACCGATGCCCAGATATGGAGTCGGATAATGGTATTTTTTTTTTTGTTATTGTATACTGCCCATACCTTTATTTTCATTTTATTAAAGTGNCCATACTTTTATTTTCATTTTATTTTTATTATATTAATTAACAATTTCAGATTGGCGTGTTGCACACCTCACTGCGTAGTTTAAATATCTCACTAGTAGTGTGTGTGCATGTTAAAAAATCTAAAACCTCATATGCTGTAGCATTTGGCCTAAGCTGTATGAAAATAATATTGTTATGTGAGGTCTCAAAATTGACTAGAATTTACTGGAAATTATTGTTAATTGAGTTATATAATATAAGAACAATTAAACTAAATACAAGGGCCTATATTTAATAAACTGCAAGATTGGAAATTTGTGGGTGTTGCCCAAAGCAACCAATCAGATTCAAGCTTACATTCTCCAGTATATAAAATGAAAACAAGAGCTTTGATTTGATTAGTTGCTATGGGCAACATCCCCACTTTTCCTGTCCCACAGTTTAATGAGGCCAAGGTGTAAATGCTATGGAGTTTAATTCAGGTGAAAATAAACAGGTTTTTAAAAAAAAAAAAAATAAATCATTTTTATGTCACTCTTGCAATTTATTAGCTATTAGAGGTTTTGACATCATTGTGGTTAATAACTCTAAAGTAGCCATTATTAAACTGACTATAAAAACTATTGGACTGAACAATAACAGGATTTAAAATGAAACAGGAGGAACACAACATTGTCCCCTCATAGTCTTGGAGAAATCATATGCTGAATGGAACTTCCGAAAAGTGATTGTGACCCATACAAAGTAATAAAATTCTGAATTAGAATAAATGTCAGCTTCAAGGTACTGTCAGTGAAAGTAGATATTTGTCACTGGTGGCGTTCCTCTACTGGTGTCATAATGCCATATAACAATAATATGCGCACAGTTACTTTTCTAGGGTAAGATAAAATTACTAATTTGTCTGGATTCTATATTCATTATGAAAGAAATATATTTTCCAGGTGCAATATTCCACCTGACAATTACCTATATTATATAGANTTATTGGAGGTATCCATCAAGGTTAATTTGTGTTTGATGTTACCATTTAAGACCATCTGGAATAAATACCTCTTTGTTGTTTTGACATAATGAAGGTTTTGAAGAAAATGATTTTTCTTTTACAAGTTGAGTCTTAGTTTTAAGGGAGTTGTATCTCAATTGTAAATTGTATGTTTTTTGAAGTATTACTGCAGGTAATAATACCTGAGCAACAGATGTAGTTAGGCAACAACAAGGACAATAATAGTCTCTGTTTGCCTTCATTGTTTTAAACCCAAGAGCAGTGGATCTGTTCTTATGTATTTATTTTTNGTTTTATTGCATTTAAAGTATTATATTAATTTTATTGGACCTGATCCAGACCTGCAGACCTTCCCTCTTTCTTACAGACTATCAGACTATCTGTGTACAAAACAAATACAGAGGTGAGGGGGTTTGAAACATTCCCATTTAATATCAAATTAAGTTAAATGCAGTTACTGTAGACCTTGAGTACATTTTAAAACCAATCATATATCAATTATCTCACCCTTGACATAAGTTTTATTTATATAAAGTTAAGTACTTGAAATTATATTATATTTTAGCATTTCCATTATGACTTTTATAGTAGATGCATTTTCCAACTTCCTTGAGATCAGATTGTTCCTATGTGCTAAAATCCTTGGTGGTTAGGTTGCATAACAAAAGTCATTTGAATTAATTTAACTGAATAAAGACATAAAAAAATATATAATGCAATACACTTTTTTCTTAAATTATATATATATATATATATATAAACTTAGAGAAAATATAGCTCACAATTCATTCCATGGAAGCCATTGCTGATAGAAAGTTGGGAATTTGTTGCTATTAGAACTATTTACTTATGTATTAATTCAAATTTATCATTTGGTAGTGTCTTGTTTAAATCATACTACTTATTTATACTTGTATGCTGGAGAAATTCTCTTTGTGNTTTACTTATAAATAATAATGTTTAAACTGCCTCTATTTTCTCTTGAACCTATAATCTACTGGACCATGGAGTACATAAATTGCATGATTAATGAATTGTCTTTTTCAGCATGTTATTCAATCTAATCCATGATGTACTGTTTGGATAAATCACAATGATTACTGTATTCATGAAGATGTATTATTTTAAAATATACCACTATAATACATCAACATAAAATGTGTTTTTTATGTTTTATCTTTTCAAATCTTTCTACAATTTTTCTATTATTACACTTAATCTCATTTGTACCTTCACTACAAATTGATGGTAATCATAATAATTGCATTAATAATGAACATTATTTTTTTCTGTCTTGTTATCTGCCTGCTGCACACAACACAGATTAAAATGCATCAAGCAAATAACACGGAAAATATATTCAAATAAACAAATCATGCTTTAGCTTCATTACATTGCTAAAGAAAATGCCAAGTCCAAGTACATCAGCACTCACTGCAAACCACTTTTCATAACTGACATTTAAAGCCATGGCTATGTCATTAAATTCTGACGCTATTTAATGTGTACAGAATTTTATAAACTCCAGTTTTATGGCAGCGTAGCTGTGTTTTTCATTCGCTTGCCATATTGTTTAACGATGTAGAATATGAATCAATCAAGAACGTGTAAACCATTTCTATTCTGAGAAACCAAAACATCAATAAAAAATTTTCTGAATTTTTATCTGCAAAGAATAATCAGAGGCTGTAGCTTTTCCTTACTTGTGCAGATAATAAAATTCCACAGCCCTGGTTATGCTTAGTGTCTCCATCACTACGTTTATGAAGTGTTTTATTAATGCCATTTACTGCACTGATAAACTGCTAACATTCCACACTGTTCTGTANTGGATTGAATGTTTATAAAATTGATTTTTTAAAGTAATAACTACTAACACTTTTCATAAAAATATAAACAAAATGTCTTAGAAGAAAATCTCATGTACTACAGTATACAAAGTTTAATAATATTTGAAATAGGTCAGGTCATATTTTCACAGCAACCCAACACATTGTTTAGGAATGTAGTGAGTTGCTTACTGAACCAACGCTAATAATAAAATAGTCCTGATTGTCTCTTATGACTCCAAGTACAAGTTAGTAAAACAAAGTTGTTTATAGTTNTAGTAGGTCAGTCAGTATTAGCACAAGTTGTATCTGTCAGCAACCATGTAATATTCAAAGTGCTTTAATAAAAAAGAAGTACTTTATGTAAATGCTCACATAATAAAACATCTCTAGTAAATAAAAAAAATGTTTTGAACCACTTATAAGAGTACACTTGATCCAGACTTAAACTGAAACTTTCTGTTGTTTTCTGTTTAGTTACCACAATTGCCCTATAAACTGGTTATGATGAAAATAACAGTGTTGCTGTATATCTAACCCATGAGAGGCAACCCACTTCTTAATATTTCAAATATGTGTTAACTATATTGTTGGTTGTTGGGTTAAAATGGTTTTTATGGTGTTTCCTCAAAGTTCAAAATACTGTTTTGTACAAGCACATTCCAAAACATATAGTTGGTGAAGTTATCTGTCTTGAAGGACCTGTCCCTATTTATGAAATAAAATTGTTCAGTTTTTTCTATGAATCTATCTTAGGATAAGAGCTATANTTATAGAAACCCTTTCTCTTGACAGTAATAAAAGTAGAGCTATTAGTGAATGCTGATCTTTCCTACTCATCTTCTAGGTTTGGGGANTTGTGGTATATGAATTTGGGTTTCATCAGTTCTGGATCCTTCCTTAGTAAATCCCAGTATTTACAAATGATCTTCCTCACAATGGCCTTTAAGTAATAACATAACATAATGTGAAATGGTAGTTATGTTTCAACTATTCTCTTTGTTCCCATGGGCATTAATATGGACAATTTGTCTTTAGAATTCACTTTCCCTATAGTTTTATGCAAATAGTTCTTCTAAAAACCCCTTTTCATCAAATTATTTCCACATGTTTTTGTCTTACTAGTGCCAGCTTGAACATTATTAGATGTCATTATGCNGGGGATTACTTCATGTTAGGATATTGGGATTACAGTGTAAAACAAGATAAATAACTTACTGCTAACATTAATGGTCAGAGCTATATTATTATCACT
>JABWIB010006488.1:5288-15909 GCA_016617825.1 Platyplectrum ornatum
TGTGTGTGTGTGGTTTGAACTGTCCAGCCCAGTATTTCAGGTTGTGTACATCTGCCAGTGACTGACCCCCTGACAATGGTTTCCAGAGGACTCCAGGATAAGCTGTTGGGTCTCGGCACACGTTGTCGGTGTTGCTCTGTTTTGGTTGGCATGTTGGGCATCCGGTGCTATCACCTTGAGGTCATTGTGTCATTTCTTGTACATATGGTGCCATCTTAGTGAAGCCCTTTCTGTACAGGTGAAGAAAACGCACAACTCCTTTTTGGTTGAGCCATCTGGACCTGAAAGTTCAGTATGAGCATTCGCCGTTCTAAGAAGAGGATTAACATGTCAGCAGCTTCTTTCACTAATACTTTAATCTAGTTGGTGTTAGCACAACGAGAACCAGACAACAAAACCAGTTCAAGCCAAAAAACAATGTGCGACATATCCTGTTATCCAGTATACACAGAGTATGGAAACACTGCAGTGATGTCCNCTCGAGAAGTGAGAACAGACATCACGTCATCATGTTGGGGCAGTGCTATCACACTGGAGATGCATTTTCATTCTCTTCCTTATTACACAGAATATTTAATCATTAAAGTACTTCCTGCCCAAACACACACTATGCTAGAAAGATTAGGTGGAGGAGGGGTAGGCCAATCTGAAGAAGTGGGTTTTGAGGGAGTGTTTGAAGGCTTAGAAGATGCTAGATAGCCTAATAGGGTGAGGTAGGTGTTTGCAGTATAAGGGGCAGCGCGTGAGAAGTTCTGGACGGAAGGGAGTGTGGGGAGAGGTCGGTGGAGGAGAGGTAGATTTGTGTGTTGTCGGCATAGGGGTGATGGCTGAAAGAGTTAATGAGGTTACTAGATGAGGTGGTGTGTACAGAGAAGAGAAGGGGACCAAGGACACCTACGGGAATAGGGTTGGTAGGGGAGCAGGAGGTCAAGACTGAAGTGGCGCAGCCAGCGAGCTAGGAAGAAGCCACTATAGCGTGGAGAGTTTGGAGTAGCAGAGGGTGATTGACTCTGTCCAAGGCAGTAGAACAGTCAAGGAGGGAAGGGAGAAGTGGCCTTTAGATTTTGATGAAGAGGTGGTCATTGGTGAACTTGGTCAGGGCAGTTTCTGTATTTACTGAGCGGCAGTGATGGAAAAGTGGAGCTGTTGCCTATAGCAACCATTGGATTCTAGCTCTGTTTTTTTTTACATAATAGAGAATGTTGGCAAGCATCTGACTGGTTGCTATGAGCAACATTTCCACTTTTCCATTCCCACAGCAACCTGCTAGTATGTCTTATGGGATGGGGACCCTGACGTCTTCTACCAAATCAATCATTCAAAATAAACTCTGCCCCTTTCTTTGTGGGGTGGCTTTGTGTTTCAAAAGCTTCCTTTTTTGATAATAAATAACTATGTAAAATATGGAAGCTTTACCTTCTGTGGAAAATATCTATATTTTTACAAGATAATTTATGTTACGGTGAAACATTACAGTAATTTTTCTCTGCTATTTTGGTGGTGTTGATTATATTAAATTCAATAATCAGGTCAAGGATATCCAGAATTAATCATTTGGATTAACACAACTTTGTGAGCTCGAGCATAACAGTGTGCCATAGTGTTTTATAAACCTCCAGCTATAGAGAATGTACATTGACATTCTAGGACTGAGCACTAGCACATTCGTTCTGCTCCCTTCCAGCTTGTATTGTCAGCATTGTGAGAGTTGCGTATTTCCCAGCCCCCATGTGTCATTAGTCACATGTGTGCACAATAAGTAACCTTGATGCAGGGGCTGTGGATATCAATAGGTGTAGGAAAGGGGGAGTATGTATAATGTGTAAGCCATACAGTTCAGGTTGCCAGTTTATATAGCTTTGATTGAAGTTTTGCAGACACGGCTATCATAGTGTTATAATCTGNCAGCTAGAGATCTGAAAATGTCCCTGATGGATATGACAGTCCAGGACATGTCACACATTAAACGCGTGTAGCTGGGATCTTCATCGCGCCTCCCTTGTACAGATACCTGTGTGTCCTAGTAAAGGAGAAAATATATTGATGATGACTTGTTTGGATCAGTTATTATGTTATGTTTTTAATAGTAAATATATATATATATATATATATATATTACACTTTATAGTTTAGCTTTTATAATTTAGTTTTGATTTACTTCTGCCCTGAAAATTAGCCATACAGAAAATGCTGCCCTGCGTGTGTTGTGTTGTGTATACATTGCATTACAACAATTTACAACAATTTGAGTAACTTCCAATTCCTTTTTTTTAAAAAAAAGTTCCACTTCATTATAAGCGTAAATCTGTGATTCTGGTGTTAGTAGAATATATATCCTACACGCTGCTAGTTTTCTTTGTATTGGTCCGGTTTATTGGATGGTTTAGACTGCACCAGCTAGTAGTGGATGGGGATACTTACATACTCATACACCAGTAGAGTTCTCTTGCTTCTGGATTGGGGAAATAGTCTGGTTTATGCTGTATTGTTCTATAGGGAAGCTGAATGATTTATAGCACATCATTTCCATACACTGTGACCGTTCTGTACACGTTTTTACTAAATTGATATTGATGAAGCTGACTAATGCTTTTCCTCTGGTCAGACACAGGATTGGAAATCTGATGTCTGGGGAGATCTATAAATTCCCTGCAGAGATGCATAGGAAAGTCATGTTATCTGTGGATCTGGGCTAGTAGAAGGTATTATAGAAAATAAACGCTGTTTGTTTTATATTGCAGATCCTGAGCCATGCCTTTGGTGAAGAGAAACATAGAACCAAGGCACCTCTGCCGGGGAACGGTGCCGGATGGGATCACCAGTGAGCTGGAATGTGTAACCAACAGTACCCTCGCTGCAATCATCCGCCAGCTCAGCAGTCTAAGTAAATGCAATGTCTTCATATCTGTTACCATGTACTGGAAGAGTTTGTTTTAGTCTCCTTTCTATTGCAGCGAGGGCAGTTTATGCTGGGGGAGGAGGGTTTGTTTGTTTTGGGGGTTTTATTTTGGCAAGCACGTTCCAGTGGAGTAAAAGCTGGTGGACAAATGAAGAGCTTGACTTGAGTTAGACCGCAGACCACAATGGGCCCTAGGTGCCAGTGCATGCTGGTACTTGTAGTTCCCACGGTCCCTGCATGCCCTAGCAGTGATGTGCTAGGGAATGCAGGGAAGTTTAATGACCGCTTACTGCTACCTGTACTGTACCCATGCAATGGTGTGTAATTGTGTGTTTAATCAAAACTAGGGATTAATAATTACTTTTTATTTACTTTGAGGTATTTTTTGAATTGTACACAATAAAACATGTGATGTTCAATGTTGATGCTTCAACATTGTGGCGATATTGGCCTATAGAATAGGTTTAACCTACTCCCAGTCAACCTTTAACTGATGTACGGATTGGGGTTGGTGAACGATTGTTATGTAGCATTGGTTACATGTCTGTGCAGGTGCCTATGACTCTTTCTAAAGCTGCAACCACTCTACAAAATCTCCCTGTGGCAGAGTTACACAGTGGCTGCCATCCGTATCTGCAGCTTGTAGGGGCTTATGCTGACATTGGCTGTGTCGTGCCATTCGGTGAGCACAGCTTAAATCCGATTACTTTATCTAACTCAAAGTTTGGCCAACTTTCTTATTATAGTTTGTGGCAATAAGTAATATCTATTTAGGCTGAATTAGTAGATATTGGAAACATAATGTTTGCATTACTGTGGTCTGTATTTTATTTTCCTGAAACCCGCCACACCAGCTGCAATAGGTTTAAACCCACAGAAATTGGGGAATACTTAATTTTGGACCTGGTTGTATGTTCTGACTTCTATATACGCATATATGTGAATATGCCAATTGAAGTAAAGATATAGCACATAAGTCATTTCATAAATCATTACAATGAACAGTCTGAGGTGCAGGTAATGTATACACTGCTGGAATGACCAGGCACGAGGCAGACCCTGGCATGGGCTGTGTATCTGCGGCAGTCAGATGAGTGCTCTTTTGACAGAATATGTGTTGACATATTTTCTCCATTTGGCAGGCAAACATGCAGAAGACATATTTGGAGAGCTGTTTAATGAGGCAAACACTTTCTACATCAGAGCGAATTCCCTTCAAGACAGAATTGATCGTCTCGCTGTCAAAGTCACCCAGCTGGATTCTACAGTGGAAGAGGGTGGGTGTCTGTGCCGAGGCCGCTCTATTACAAGAGCCATGCATACAAATGCTATTAATTACCCAGCAGCAGCTGCCTCCTAGCAGGGGCACGCCACTGTCCTCCCGAGGAGCCGAGCATGCCGTTGCTATACTAAACAGTAATTGGCCAGCAACATGTTGTCACAAACTACTTCCCATAATTTGTATGACAACTCGTTCAGAACTTGGAAACCGCCAGGTTTCTTCCCACACAAATGTGCCCAGTGACTCTTTATGGATTATAATTGCCCATGGAAGCATTACGGCAATTTGTAATCGCCCTGGTTGGAGAATAGGTTTCGTATTTTATTGGTTACATGCTGCTGGGGAGACCAGACCTCTGCATGCACCTGCACAGACGCATTGAATTACATAGAATTTCTATTGTGTTTCTCATGAAACGTGAAGAAATAATTCTTTATATAGCACCATACATTATGAGATTGCCGCATTATGAAGAGACTTTGCTTTACCACTTTACCTTTTTGCACATTGTGAGGCATTCACTTTGTCACTTCACACATGTGCGTTACTTTATGGCAGCAACAAAGTCATGTGGAAACTGGTGTGGAGGATGCACAAGAGATGTGTGTGTCGATTTACAATGTGCATTACAAAAGTCTATTAGGATTAATAAACTAAAATATACAGTCATGTTTTCTACTTTTATGTTGTATGTGTACATCATAGGCTATAAATTCTATAAATTAGAACGTATTTACTATATAGTCACAATTTTTGAGGTAGAAACCTTAATAGTACACAAGGGTTTCTAAATTCCTAATTCATTGTGCATGTGTATACGGGAGCAAGTGCTTTGCAGGCGTCCTGGGCGCTATGGCCCTGTGATACTGGTATACGTGTCACAGTCTGTTATATGGCGCCTGTGAGTGCGGAGCACGTAATAGCAGCAGGGTGTTCCACATCTGCAGGGAGGTGGATACAGAAGCTTTCAGTAGCCGCTTCATACTGTGAGATGAAATTAGGAGGTGAAAAACTCCCTGCTGCCAAGTCTAGCTTATTCATTAGATACAAAAGAGAGACTGGCAGAGGAAATAGGAAGCTGCCGGGGGATAGAAGAAAATGACAGCATACAGAATAGAAGTGTAAGACGCCAAGCCAGAGAGTATAATCATTGCAGTCAGATTGTGAGGCGCTAATAAGGTGCTTCAAGTCACACGTCGTACATGTATTTCCCATGCCCCAGAAAGATCTAATGTATTGTAGCAGGTTGTACATTTTCTGTTCCAGCAGATGGCTGCTACACTTTGCAAGTGTTATGTTTATATTTTCTTCTTTCTCATTCAACTTTAGTGTCACTTCAAGATATTAACATGAGGAAAGCTTTCAAAAGCTCCACCATCCAAGACCAGCAAGTGGTTTCAAAGAACAGCATTCCTCACCCCATCACGGACATCTATAACACCTGTGATAAGCCCCCTCCTCTCAATATACTCTCGCCGTACAGGTTAGTGACTCCAAGACATTGCAATATTTACCCCCATAGAAAGCGAGGTGTGCTGCTACCGTGTTTCCCTGATAAGACCTACCCTGAAAATAAGACCTACTTTAATTTTTCCAAAACAACCCAAAATAAGCCCTACCTCGAAAAATAAGTGAATTACCCAGGACTTGGGGTCATGATGGGTATAAAAGCAGGACTGGGGGGCATGATGGGGATAAAATAAGACCTACCCCGAATATAAGCCCTATGGTGTTTTTTTTGGACCAAAAAAAATAATAGGACTGTCTTATTATCGGGGAAACACTGTAAAACTGTGGCTGCCTCTGTACCCTATTGCTCCTCAACTTTGTGTTGCAGTCTTTCCCTGTATTATTGCCTGCTGGCAGGTGTATCGTGTGGGGGAGTATTGTGTTTTCATTAACATATGGTTATTCAGTGGTCACACTATGTATTTTGCCAGAGTAAAAATCAGTCAGTCTCCAGTCCGGCAGTCTGTGGTGGTGACATGTCACACTGTAAGGAACTTTCTCTCAGTGGAGCGGATCGCGTTGCAATTAGGATGTCATTTACAGGTTGCTGGGTGCAGTTTTAAGTCATGCGCATTTGTAATTGCAATTACAATGTTTAGCAAAATTCCATAGTGCCAGTGCCTTTAACAAAGTAAGTATTTTTCTAAAATGGTAAATACATCATTAAAATAAAAAACTATTATAAATATCTCAATTATCCGGCATTAGGCATAACCCTTTACTGCTTCGTTCTGTCTTCTCAGAGATGACAAAAAGGACGGCTTGAAGTTTTACACAGATCCCTCCTATTTCTTTGACCTCTGGAAAGAAAAAATGTTACAAGATACAGAAGATAAACGAAAAGAGAGGAGACGGCAAAAGGTAATGTAATAATAGAAAATAAAAAGCCACATAGCAAGTCACTTCTACCACTTATTTACAGGTTTATTTAAAGGTATTAATGCTCAATTTAACCATTTTATTGACTTATTTTTTAATGGTGTTTAGGTCATTATCGTTTTTTGATTAGACTTTCTTACCTTTTTGTTTATATAAATATCACTATTACTGCCAGTATTTGTATCTTCTTTTTTGTGTAAGATGTATTTCATTTTTCTCTGTTGTTCCATGTGTCAGGAACAGAAACGTGTGGACGACACAACTCGCGAAGTCAAAAAAGTCAGGAAAGCCAGGAATAGACGCCAGGAGTGGAACATGATGGCCTATGACAAAGAACTTCGGCCTGACAACAGACTGTCACCTAACATATACCAAGGGTCATCCGAGGGATCCATGTCTCCTGACACTAGGTCTGTTCTTCCTGCTGTCACTTCTGCTCCACAGAACCTCTGTGTTACCCAATGCTGTTTCCAAACCGTCTCTGTAACCACAGTTATACAGTGACCAATATTATTCTGCAACTATTCAACTAATTGCCTTTCCACCTTTTTTTATTCTTTTTTTTTTTTTTTAAACAAAAATGATTAATATGGTTTTTAAACCCTTTTAATTTTATATATTTTTTTTTAACTGAAGTGCACTAATCATTATGAATATTGTTTCTACTCCATGGCTTACATTTACTAAGCAGGGAGATTGAAAAGTGGAAATGTTGCCCATCGCAACCAGATTCAAGCTCTTGGTTTCATTTTACACACTGGAGAATGTGAGCTCAAATTAGATTGGTTGCTATGGGCAATATCCCTACATTTCAATATCACTGCAGTCTCCCTTCTTAGTAAATTTAGGCCCATGACTCCTCTCTGAAATATGCATATAGCAGGACTCAAATATATTAATGCTACCAAGATAAACTGTAATGCTATATCATAATGTAAACCTGTGTTTTAAGCCTGTACCTTCTAGAATAAGTTTATATAGTTTTTTCAGAATGATGAATACAGGTTGTATTTTCATTATGTGTAGCAGGCCTGCCCAGCCTGTAGGCCCTAGCATACTCTGCTGTGAGATGATATATAGCGGCGGGTCTATTATATATAGGTATGCAGGTGTAAGAAAACTGATAATCCTATTTGAGGTTGTTTCAGAGAAGCTGAATGAGGCAGGGAGCATTGCAGAAGACCAGATTTTTGGACGGGTTGGTCTATTATTTACTTGCATTGTAAATGCAGTGTTGGTGTACATGGAGGATATTTTCCAACAGTGGTGGAAGCTGACCAGTTCTGTAACAATGTTCATGTTCTATGCAATATCCTATATCCACCATCATGTTCTCTGGCCAGTGTTGGAGGGTGTCCTCCTGAAGCATGAAGCGACTGCATGGATTGTACCTAACACAAGGCTTTTACAGCTTTCTATTGTAATAGGAGCAATTTTGACTACTTTGAAACAAAGTAAATGCAGGTTTGACACAGCATAGTAAAAAGGGTATCTGTATAACCGATTTTAATCATCTAAAGATATTTTTGAAGACAAAAGTGCATGTACTTAGGTTTACTAAATTCTATTTTTGGAGTTTTGCTGTTACTAAAAGATTGCAAACGTGGCATATGTTACATGTGTGCATTTCATTTTTGTTAATGACTTTTTATTCTAATATTTATAGTGTGGAATTAAATAACTAATGAGATCAGGTTGGTTAATCATCTATTTTGTTTTGTCCTTTTCTCCTCCCGTCCCACAAGGTCTCATATGTCTGATCTGACTGAATATTCCTATCCTGCAACCCCAAACCATCATCAACATTCCATGACCCCCACATATGTTGGGTCAGGAGAGTCACTGCATCATATAGGCACCAATCCAGGTCATGAGCATGACTACAGGTCCTCAACAGGAACACTTAGACATGGCACTCTGAATAGACCACAACAGCCGCCACCTCCACCGCCGCCTCAAACGATGGATGGGCCTCACCAGCCCCCTCTAGTGGCTTCTGAATGCAGGTAATTGTGTGATGCACATTGCCCTCTACAAACATTACTAGGTTTTCATTACATATGAGTAGTTACATTTTCAGTGGATAGAAGCTGGAGTAAGTAAAGTGAACTCAGCAATTCTGCATGCCCCCTCATTAATAGCAAGCCAGGGATAGGGCATGGGTTTATTCATCTACTGCCCAAACATAAATTAGCATGAGGATTAGGATGTATTCTAGTATATTGGATTTTAATTGCATGCAGGAGTAAAAGTATAAATGCTAATTATTTGAAATCTCTTTAAGGAGGGTGCTTCCTGCTCAGATGATGGAATATTACCCCACTGGATCGCCACCCCCGCCGCCTCCTCCGCTCATTCCTTCAGCTCAGACTGCTTTTGTTAGTCCACTTCAGCACCTGGTCCCAGGATCTCCAGGTGGACAGTTATCTGGGTTTTCATATGCGCCTTCTCCACCGCCTCTTGGTATCGGTGCTTCAGCCACCCCTGGACCTCCACCTCCACCACCTGGTCCTCCTGCCCTGTCTCTCTCCTCCTCTCCGATGCACTTCTCTAAAGTGTTAGAAGCCAAACGACAGGATGGTGCGCAACTCCTTGGCCTGACCAGTGATGCTCGAAGTGATCTCCTTTCTGCTATTAGGATGGGTGAGTGAAGAAATCATTTTGTGTTGTTATGAAATCATGCCGGATCTGGCTCAACGTTTTGTGATTCCACCTTAATCAATATTGTGTGGTTGATTGAGAGAGAAAAGCATTTAATGCTTGGTGCAAACAAAGGCAGGAGAGTGAGATGCTCTACATCAAAAAGTGTTTGTAATAGATTTCTGATAGTTCTAGTACTGCAGAGTCTGGTGGTTTGTGGTGTTTATTAAATCCATGTATTCCATTTTCTTGTATATAATTCAGTGTTTTCATGATTTTTTTTTAAAGAGATTTTAGTAATGTAAATTACATTGCTATTCCTAAACAGAAGTGTCCTCTGTGTCCCCTGAATCTTGCAATAAGTGTTTCCTGACACACTTCTCTTCTTTACAAAGAATAATCTTTGTTTAATAGCTATTTTGAGCCCTAGTGACTGATCCAAACCTCAGCAGAGCATGCTTTTATACTGCTCATGCTCAGAAAGACTCTGTAATCCAGACTCTGGTGCACAAATGCTTGGTGGAATTTGGTGGTGACACGGTCAATATAGATTCATGATGTTCTCACGCCACTGCATCTAAACATAGACGTCAGTACGACTAGATGGCACTTACATCTGTGTGTGTGTGTATGTATGTGTATGTGTATGTGTATATATATATATATATATATATATATATATATATATATATATATATATTCTCTTTACAACTGTCCATTTTATATCTAAAACTTTTTATTTGTCTACAGGAATCCAACTGAAGAAGGTACAAGAGCAACGGGAACAGGAAGCAAAGCGAGAGCCAGTGGGAAATGATGTAGCAACGATTCTGTCCAGGCGGATTGCTGTAGAGTATAGCGATTCTGAAGATGATTCGGAGTTTGACGAGAATGACTGGTCTGACTGAAAACCATGGATAATGGATGTCTGTCTGTGGCTTCATAAAAGTGCTTGCCTTGGTGTCCCTGACTTGAGCAATGTGCACATAAAGAGGGGACCATGTAGATCTTGGCACTAGTGTTGATCTCGTCTGCATGCATCAGCTATAGGGTAAAGGGCACAGAGTACACTTTAGGTAATGCATAGGTCGTGTACTGACGTTTATAAATGTAATGGGCATTATGGAATTTTGTAGCCACTTTGACTTATGTAATAGAAGTTAAGCTCCAGTGCAAAATAATAATGAAACTCAGGGACACTTTAAGATAGTACTTACCTAGTATTACAGTATTTAACACTGTATTCTAACCTCTAATTGCGTTACAGGCTTAAAGTGAGCACCTCACCATATACAACAGCAGTTGTAAAATATTTCTGATCATGCAGCCTATGAATCCTCTTATATTGACCGTGTGAATTGACTGCCTAAAGATCACAACTTTTTATTGATTCCTGCCACAAGCTGGCACCC
>JABWIB010006490.1:6417-21253 GCA_016617825.1 Platyplectrum ornatum
AGGTAACTTTTAAATGTAACATAATTGGTGCCATTACTGAGTAATATACATGTGGCATGGGTTGTTCTTTTCTGAACTTCTATTAAGACACTAGACCAGATTCAGACTTTAGGCACCATTAACTAAGTCACGACTTACTCAAGAGTGGGCAAAACCATGTTGAATTGCAGGGGAGTCAGTATCTGTGTGCAAAATGCAAAAATAAAGTATTCTCCCTGCATGCAAACACTAACATTCATTTTACCTCCCCTGCAATTCATCATGGTTTTACCCACTCTGGAGTACGTCAATAGTACGTAAAGTCTGAATCTGGTCCATTAGTTCCAGTTTCTGACGCAAAAAAAACAAAAAACAATAAAAGCCTTCCAATAACAGTCATGTNTTTTCTTTAGAAGCACAGTACAGTTTGTGTCACCTGAGGGCATACTTTTGTCATTTGTATTGTCATCATTAGTGACATTAGTGACCCACCCGTTTATTTGTTTTGGATATGTGTGATTGTAGATTTCTGATATAGTGTTGTTACAGTCAGTGACTTCTCAATATATGGCCTGGCTTGTGGGATACACATAAAGCAACAAATAAGTCAGGGTTACAACTCTCCCAGAATTCCGGGCAGTTCTCATCCTGACAGAGTCAGCAAATCTCCCAGGACTTGACCTGAGGCAGTGACTTCATGTAATAACTGCCTCAGCCCCGATTGTTAGTTGATGTACTGGGCTGATCAGTGCCAATAAACGGGACAACCTCTCCTCGGAAATCCACCTCGTCATCGGCACCATACACTAGAGTGATATTGTTCAAGTAATGGTCCCCAGCTGCAACCTTCCTCCTGCCCCATGCTTTAGGTCTGCTGATGCCTGTACCGCAGCCTGGTGTATACCCAGGCTCCAGTACATACCCAGGCTCCAGTACATACCCAGTCTCTGGTACATAACCAGGGTCTGGTACACACACAGCTCTGGTACATACCCAGCTCCGGTACATGCCCAGGCTCTGGTACACACACAGCTCAGGTACATACCCAGGCTCTGGTACATGCCCAGGCTCTGGTACATACACAGCTCTGGTACATATCCAGGCTCCAGTACATGCCCAGGCTCTGGTACATACCCAGCTGCGGTACATACCCAAGCACCTGTACATAACCAGGCTCCAGTACACACCCAGCTCCGGTACATACCCAGGTTCCAGTACAGGCTTTAGTGGAAAGTAGAGGAAGTTCTTGGCAGGCATTCCGCCAATGGGGGTGGCTGTCAATCATAATAGAACTTCCTGTCCTGGATACTTACCTTCTCCGATGGCTCGCACGCGGCGGCTGAGGTGAGTATGACTGGTTTTTAATTTTGTTTTATAAAATTTGGGCTAAAAATCTTGGCAATAACCAATAATAAGTGTAAGCTGGTTTGGGTTTCTACTATTTTCCTTAGTCTGTATTAGCAACACAATGGTTCCTCCAGATCAGTGGCAAGAAAGCCGCCAGTGACCCATAAGTAAGTGCACTTCAGCGGAGGAAACTNAGGGTGATTCTCCAAGGTGAGTTTTCAAAAACATGATTTGGAGATAAAGTTTAGGTAATAGGATTCCCTTAATGAGCACATATTTCTGCAGTAAAGGTTCACTTGTTTGTTTTACCATGGGTCAATGGGGTTCCCTCTCACTTCACCCCTGGCGACTCTGCCTGTATAGATCCCTTACTTTAACCCTATTACCACAGGAACATCTAAACTAACTGGTAATATCAGCCTTGGCAGCATTCCAGTTCCACTCATGGAAATTTTAAGATTAGACCCCTTATCTCTAAAGTCAATTATACCTAACACTAGGCCTTGAGATAACCCCTTGCTTTTAAATAGATATCCTAGCACTATCCTATCAATAATGTAAGCTGTCATTCAGTAAAATGCTTATCTCACCACTCAGCATAAGGACAAGCAAAGAATACCTAGCATTGGAGGCATTAGCCTAGTGTTTCACCACAAACACACACAGGTCATGTTTTGTGTATTGTATATGCTTATTAATCACTCGTGAAGCTGTGAAATGAGATGAGCTATTTATTAGCAATCCATTTGCACCTTTCAGGAAGAGTTAAATCTTGCTGTGTTTTGAGACTTTATTTTAGACAGTGTGCTGATTTCTGATAGCGGTACATACTCCACTACCTCCCTCAATAATACCCCGTTCACAAAGAAGTCTATTACCATTACTATTACAGATTTACCAGGGTAGTCTATGTGAACGGGGTATAAGGTTATACCTCGCAACCTTACACAATCCAGTGGGACCGTTCTGATTCTGGATGACTGCCACGCTGTCCCTCCCACCCTAAACTTTGTCTCAATATCAGTTTTTATTCTTTATATTTATTTATTTATAATATATAGNGCCTGTCTGTTTTTTACACTTGCTATTTAAACATTAATTTTACAAATTAATCTACAAAGTATCCAAATTATCATCTTTATCCAAATAAAGATGATAGCTGACGTCTGTGTATTGGGTTGTACTGAACGAGTGAGGACAGGCTTGCCTGCAGGTTATACTTTAATAATGACTATATTACATATCTGGGAAAAGTTGGAAGTTATAGATAAATTACATTTATTTACTGTATGTAACATTTCTATGAGAAAACGTAGGAAATGATGTCTGTCAGCGAGGAAAATGTAAAGCATCTTGTCATACAAAGTGAAATTATTTGTTTCCGTTACACANCAATGGCCGTTTGATGTGACCATCGTCACAACCAATGCGCATCTCTTCACGAACAGGATTCCAAGGCTTGTTTAGTCTTCTTTAGACTACTACAACACATGAGTAGATGCCTCTTACTAAAAGCCTCTAATGTATGGAGAGATGAGGGTCTTGTTTAACCAAGCATGACGTATCATGTTTCAGAGAGTGATTCCGGTTACCTATAACCACAATGTACCTGGATTTATTCGGTTGGAGGATGTTCTTGCCAACAAATGACTGCTTCGATCTAGTATCACAGTCATTAGCAAGTTTTAGAAAGTTTTGTTATAATGGATTTTGTAAGTCTGCTTTTACTTATCCTCAGCTTTTGGACAAATTCCAAATTAAAATTGTTCTACAGTAGTAACATTTAATATAGGAATTTAATAAAATAATGTACATATACACTTCTAAACACAACATTCATATACCAGGTATAAGCTACTTCCCATGTCTATTCTTTCCGGCTTCTGGGTTCTTTGACAAACCATTTTCTAGCAACTGGTAGCATCCACCAACCTCTGCAGCAATGGCCCGAGTGCATTTCGGCATCACCGCCTGCTCTGGATGCTTATCTNAAGAGTGCCCTGTTAAATTCTTCTTTGCCAAGAGGAATATAAAGTTACCTTCTGTGGCTTGGCTAGGGTAAATTTTATACACTGTTCACACTGACTTGACAAACCCACATACTTCAGGCAAATTCCTAGGTTGCCTGAAATCCCGGGTTTTTTTTTAAGTCAGAGTGAACGGGACCAGTTCCAAATCCCAGGTATGTTTACCCAGGATTTAAACCCAGTAAAAAAGAAGGGTTATTCCCAAGTCCGACCTGGTTGCCCACAGTGGGAATGGCTGACCCGGGATGCAATGGTTTTTTTTTTAGTGTGACTAGCCTACTGGGATGTTTTATGTTTTTGGAGTGTGGGAGAAAACCTATTTTGGTTGGAATACCCTTATATGCAAGATCATTCAAAAATTCCTAGACAAAATACAGTTTCAGCTGATCTAGACCCCTCTTGGCCCTGTTGCTTTAGACAAGTGCCTACTTACCTAGATTTTTTATAGTACAGTTAGTACAGTGGGATAAATATTATATATATATATATATATATATATATATATATAGCCTCTTAATAAATAAAAATAATACATACATGCNTACATACATACATACACTCACACAATCCAACCATTCTCAATCCAATTCATTTATTGATTAAAGTCTTCCTACTCCCTTTCTTCTCTGCGCTGTCTGATGCTGGGCCGTATGACACTGACGTTATNACTGGTCACGTCAGTCTCGCGCTTCCGGAAGCTTTGTTACTGAAAAATAATAAAGTAATACACCANATTTCCAAACCACTTCATGTTTGCACAATGCACGATAGCTTTGGAGTATTGGGGGTTTAATTAAAAATAATTAGGGCTAATGAACNGCACATTCCTATATGTAGACTGTAGTACCAGAACAGAACTCACAGACATAATAAACTGTTTTGCAGGGGTATAAATGTTCACTTCAAAGGTAATGTAATTATCACTACTCTGTGTGTGTTTGTAATTCAATATCAGGTGAAACATAGCAA
Source organism: Platyplectrum ornatum (assembly GCA_016617825.1). Lineage (NCBI taxonomy): Eukaryota > Metazoa > Chordata > Amphibia > Anura > Limnodynastidae > Platyplectrum > Platyplectrum ornatum. The sequence continues at coordinate 10,740 of JABWIB010006490.1, forward strand.
GCTCTGTTTAACATTTCTGTTCCATACAACACTGATCATTAACCCGTTTAAAAAATGGCTCCAATATTTCAACAGTACAAATTCTTGTTACAAGCAGGCAGATGGGGCGAATAACAAATAATCAGATTACATTACAGCCTTAAATAAATTGGGAGGACGAACAGAACGCATCTATTCGATGTGCTAATGGACATGCTGCCCTTCTGTTCTACATAATAAGTTACTACATAATGATTTTTCTCAGCTGCCTTAAGGAGACAGGTGCTGTACAGTTTCTCTAAGGGTAGGCTGCAAGTCATTCTTAGCAACCAAGCCCAACATATGATACCCAGCCCAGTTAAGTGGCAGTACAAGCATGTAAGTTATCCCCTTTGAATTGCAGCTTTATTAATTTAATTAGTCAACAGTTATTGTTTGTTAAGATTTGTGTCTAAACACTAGAGGTCTACAATTCAACAAGCTCATAAATTCTACGCCATTACTGCTCATATAGAAGTATTATTAGAAGTCAGTATATAGAAACACAAAAAGATTGTGTGCATAATGCTCTGGACATTAGACGTTTATAGCTTCTTATTAAAGCTGTAGTGTACTTTTTTTCATAGAGCATTATATTCCTTGTGGTCGGATTGCATTACGAAGTATAGAATAGGTGTGATGAGATTGGAAAAGTTGAAGTTAAGGGATTGTAAGTTTGGGGCGGGGGGACAGCCTCATTTTTCGACATAAAGACAGCTATATGTCAGCTGTATCTANCTTGAGTATGCCGATAGTCATTTATATGAATAGAGTAGTGTGCCAAAATGTGTACTACTACCATTCATATGTTGTAGTATACTAAAAGGCATACTATGATAATTTATAGCAGTCGGAGGGATGGTTAGGGTTGGGCCAAAGGGAGGGGTAGGTTAGGCTTAGCCAGTGGGGAGGTTGGGTTAAGGTTAGGCAGCAGGGAATGTTATGTTAGGGTTGAGGATTATGGAGTATTGGGGTTAGGCTTCGGAGAGGGGATGGTTGAATTAGGATGCAGGGAATGTTGGGTTAGGGTTGAGGATCATGGAGGATTGGGGTTAGGCTTCGGAGAGGGGATGGTTGAGTTAGGATGCAGGGAATGGAGGGTTAGGGTAGTGGAAGGGGAAGGTTAGGGGAACAATCAAGAAANTAATTTTTTAAAACCTTCCAGCCGTCAAGCTCCTAATGGCAGGGAGCCCTATGTCGCCACTGATCCTCTCTTGTGGTTTAATTGTCTGCAAAAGCCCTATAAAAAAAAAGGACTCTCGCAGTGGTGAACCTCATCCTTGAGGTTCATCTGTGTGATGAGAGGGTTAGCTTTGTGTTTGTACAGATATGAGGATAGCACAATTCTGTTGCTCAGGGATCTCAGTCTGTAGCTCCTTCGGCACTGGAAGAAACAACTTGCTTGCTGCACCGGCAAACCACACTTATGATATAGCAGTCAGTGGACTTATACTTTGTTCATTAGTACAAAATTTATGGCACCTTATAAATAAATATTTATAATTAGTCTATCTGTAATGCAACATTACCATGTAAAATGATTTCTCCCAGTCCTTATTATTATAACAAATACTGCAGTATGTGTATTGTCAGATTAGGAGAGAGAACTTAAATTTTTCATCATAGCCATTTCAATAACTAGAACACATATGATGTCATGTCACCAGTGCAACCTGTGGGCATGTGCACGAAGAAATCTATTTAAGGATGAATGAGAACAGCTCAGTCTTTCCTTACAATCAACAATTAGAAAAAATCGCTTTTGGGGGTTTTTTTAGCCACTGGTGCACGCCTTTGTTGTTACATGTGTCTTTAATGGAATAAAGGTTTTGTCTGATTTCCCTATTAATTATCCTGTTATTTATATTTATAGATTTGTTGTTATTTATACATGATTAAAGAGAGTTTTTCTCCCACATAACTATATGTCGGAGTATACACTATTTAATATAGGAAGTGGGAGNGCTCTTTGAAAGCTGGGCCTGGAGGTCAATGAGTGGGCGAGGGTGTAAGTACAAGAAATAGAACTTGTAAAAGACAGTAGATGAGTCTTCTACTCCCTGAAGGTGAACTGGAACTTGTTTGGATGGTTATAACACACAAATACTGGACAACTTTTATTTTACAATACACAGAATTTATTTTTAAAATATCAGTTCTAAATCATTTAACATATATATATATGTTGCTGTTTTTTAGTTATAGGTTCTTTAAATCCTAACTTTTAAATATAAATTAAAACTGTTCCAAGTAATGTTAATATNATTTTTGCTTAGCATGTAATAAAATGATATACTGCATTGTTGAAATGACATGTTTCCTAGGAATGTGGTTTGCTGGTGTGAACGGTCCTATTTTGGCAAGGCTGTTCCAATAAACCATACACCAAACAGACTTCCATGAAGAAAGAAGAGNCGCTGAATACCTTTCTCCGGTCTATCCCCTCCCCAGAGCTATCCCTGTATCCAAACTCTAAACTTCTCCTTCTTAGCTCTATACCCCACACATAGCCTACACCTACTCCTCCCCATCTACCCTCCATTCCCTTGCTGCTGACTAGTAAAACTCACCTCTGTCTCGTTGTTTGCTCATCAGGACTCCTGGTTACCAAGAAAATAATGATGTATCCCTGTGGAAATGCATTGGAAAAAAGTACAGTTGGGATATTTTAACATACTTACCCATTCATTTCCCATCATATCCTAACCAGGAAACACATCCCATTTCCTAGCCCAAATCGAAATTGCGGTGTAAAAACAAACATATAGGAAAATAACTTGTACATATACAAGTTCACTGTAATTTCAATTACGTAGAATTTCTGTGCAGTGTTTTAATTCTAAAATGTACCTTTTTCAATGAGCTTAAATGCTTATTTCCTAAAGAGGTGCCTTTCCCATGCGAATTGGCCCAAATCGACCAGTATACTTCATCTCCATATGAAAAAGTCTATAAATGGTAATAGAAACACAAGTCCAGGATAACAAAAACTAAATTACAACTACACCCATACTTCATACACACAAACAATTGTAAAATGTGTTTGTTAAAAATAAAAAAAATATTAAATTATATTAATTATATTATATTAAAAATCATATTAATATATCATATATAATGAATTATATTACATTAACCCACAAAATACACATTCACACTAGTAGTATAAAATAAAATAATATAAATATAAATAACAGTATTTGCCTTTTGTATTATTTGCCTTCACTCCTGGGATACTGTGAGAATTTCCCAAAATGTGATTGTCTCACAGAAATTCCAGCAGAGTCTGCAACCCTGTAATATCTGTATGTAATACACCAATCCTGTACTCTAAATATTTTTGCTTTGAATTATATTTTAAAATAAGNCCCTATTTTTTCATTCATGTTTATATAGTAAGGCAGTACTGGATACTGGGCCTCCACACATAGGAANCCCTTCCATAGGCTCCCGGGGTACATGACACTGATTAATTCACCATAACAAGCCCCTGCACATTATAGTTTGAAGGTGTTTGATCCACCGGTACACCAGACACCAATAGATTAGCAAAATGGAGCTGATCAGATGATCATGTCATTCATTAAAGCNTGCCATATACTGCAAATATGAAGAGGAACTAAACAAATGACAGGTCTTTCCACTTGTTATTTGCACTGTATGATCACTACTTACCTGGAACATCAAACCATGCCACTGATTGGGTTAAAAATGACTCATATATGCTTTTACTTTTATTTTATGACTTGATCTTGACTAATTATTCATAGGTCTGGCCCATTTTTAAGCTTCTGTAATTGATGATACTCTTTCATTCAATTTCAATATTATGCAGCTTTAGGGTCCATTTATAAATAGCTTTTAGACCTGTAGGTCTAATGATATTAAACATATAATGATATTAAACATAATACAGGATTTGATGTTTAAATAATCGTTTAAATTATTAGTTTAAATAATCAATAATCATTAGTTGGTATAATTTTATTACATCCCAACGTTTATGAAACTTACAATAATCATTTATCAAACACTGACAATAAATGTAAAGATTATCCATACATTTTCTATGCGTTTGGAATAGACTGCAGCTGAATTTTTGTTATGCACTTATATACCTCTTATAATATTTGCTACTAATGAAATTTACATCCCCTCAAGGTGGTTTTGCCCACTCGGTGGTTAAGTTCAATCAGTAGTATGTAAGCCTGGATCCAGTCCATTGAGAGATCTCCTAGAAACATTGAAATTGGAGCCAAATCGTTATATCTGTCAAATCATTTAATTAGGGNTCCGGGGGATGGTGAGTCTCCTAAAGGAACTACGAGGGATTTAATTATTGTTAAAACAAAACACATAATGAAGCTCATCTGTCAAAGGAAACAAGAGATAACATTTATATGAGCTTTCATGGTGGACTTATAGTCTGTAACCAGCAGCACCATAGCCCTTTATGTCTTGTATAATCTTTGTCTGTCCAGGACTAGGTGTCTCCTCGCNATGTGGTAATGATTCCCGTTACAATGCATTTTATGGGCTATGTCTGTGCTGAAATCTTTATGAACATTTATGAAAGGAGTTAAGGCGGAGAAATGAACTATTGGGGAGTAAGTTGGCACCTTTATAACTTTGAAGCAGTTTCTGTGTTTCTAAAGGTGTCAGAGGTAATGGCCTGACGAGAAACCTGCNCTCACAACAATGTGCGGATTGTTACCCGACAAGCAATAGATGATCCATCTCATTTAATGGCGATGCTAACGATGCAGCTATTATGGAACCGGCTCTCGAAGTGGCCGACAGCTTAGGATAATGTGGCCTGTGGAACTCACTGGTTCCCTAACTAATTAGTTTATATCTCATTCACATTCAGTAAACATAAGAAATGGAGACTCCAGTCCTAAGGGGCTATTAGGTGGCTGTAAACAGCATGTCTTTGATCAGACAAATAGCTTGACAGTGCTATGCCATCAAGCTATCACAATGACAAAGCATCTCTGAATGAGCAGTGGAAAATAAGCCCATCACGTCTTCATCTCTGTGTCCATGGGAAAACACTTACCTGTGACTTATCCCCATCCCATTCATGAGCAAAGACCATAACTTTTTCTATCACACCCCCATCTCTACTCCTGCCATCCATGCAAATGTTTACATGAACTACAAAGAAACTTTGTACTTGCGTAAGATGAAAAACTCTAAGAGAATGAGAATTCCTTATTATCCAGCTTTTTCACAAGTCTTTGTAGCTCGGNCCCTCTCAAAGAGGTCACAAAATAAACAAAAATCCTGAAAATAATGAAATAAATAAAAATAACACAACGTGCCAGTTTCCTAAAGGAATTATCAGGCTGTTCACACCCTCTCTTGTTCATTAACTGGCAACAGAGCAGATATTTTTGGCATCAAGTGGATAATGATAGTGGGCTACAAGGGTAAAAAGAAAAAAGCTGATTCAATTGTTTTCACTCCCCTTACGCAAATTGCATAAACTTGCTCCTTTTCATGGACTCATTTGCTCCACTATAAAGTGGAGCAAATTTCAACGGAATAGCGCACAANCAGCTTTTTCCCGTCTTTGTGGGGAATTGATTCGGCCCCTAAGAGAGTAAATGTATTTATTATATGAAACAGTTGTAAACCATTTAACAATCTGTTAAAATATTTATTACTCATGTACATTGATGCAAAATATATTTTAAGGCNGTTGAATTAAGGGCTTAAGTAGACTGACTTGGTCCTCATTGTAAGGGAATGTAAAGCTGTCAGCTACTGGCAGCTATGTTGGCGCTAAATATAGTCTATGAATGCTGAATGAGTTGACAGCTTAATCAGTCCTGCTGGAGACTATATAACATAAAGATATTTCTTAGACATACGCCAAATATTGCTAAACTTTGCCACATTAATATGATAATACAGATTTTGCACCAGGGCTCGAAGTGGGGGTGTATACAGGGGTATGCCATACCNNCATTTCTCTCACTGACGTAATAGAAAATCTTTAAATCTCCATTGACTTCTATTATATTTTGGGTTTCCATACCAGCACCTCTAATTTTCCACTTCGACCACTGTTTTGCACAATAAATNTGGAGAATGATTTCACTTTATATACATTCTAATAGATACTGCCTGGTTATTATGTTAGGATGAAACATGGTTGGTGTGTGGTGCAGTATAAGACTGTTCTTTTCATCCCTGCAATAGCTAAACAATAGTTTTACTAATTAAATCCTAATCTGTTATAATGAGGGAAACACACTTAAAGTATTTTTCTTTTGAAACATTTTTCATATAGTAGAAGGTAACTTAAGACACCTGATTCCAACTTTTATTAAGGACCTTAAACTCTTTCATGATGATGTTCCAATATTGGAAACTAATAAGAGGAGATGGAAAAAAGCAAGGGCTAAACAAAGGTAGCTACTGCTCGCTCGCTGTCNTCCCCGGCAGATCTCGTGAGAAACTTGTACTCTCTTGTTACCATATAAGAGCCCTCGCAATAAACAGCTGCCTGCTAATTGCAGATAATTAACACTTACTGTTTTCTGAGGCTTTTTTACAGATCCATACACATTGGGAAATTCAAGCAGAATGTGAGAAAGGGATGACACAGAAGTTGTGTAACAACAGCTCAAGTTATGCTCTTGACCAGGGGTGGCCAAACCCGGTCCTTGTGATCTACCAACGGACCCTGGTTTCTAGGTCTCGTCAGATAATCAGGTGACATAGCTATTACCACCTGTGAATCTTTCAATATATGTCTGTGAAAGCCCTGGAAAACCTGGATCGTTGATAGATAATGAGGACCCCATTTGGCCAACCCCTGCTGTAGCCATTCACATGGGACCCGATGAAGACCTCCCCAGTTCCTGCGCCCAGAATTCTGAATGCAGTAGCTCTGGAGATCCGAAGTCAGCTCGGTGCAGAATCTTACCTGCAACGTAAGCAAAGGGAAGCTATGTTCCTACATTCATAGACTTCCTAATGACTAACCCTTTCTTAACATTTCAGCACTGCCCTTACTTAAAATTGTAATGATGCAAAAGTTTGACTGGTAACAGTAAGGACTTAACAGGCTCTTAGGGCCAAATAATGAGCAAAGTGCACTATGTAATGTCCACAAGGTATAATTTAATGCATATTTTGGATTTGTTTCGAAAATAAAAATGTGTAATTTTTCGTATCACGTAATCATGTAATATACGTAAAAAATTGCATTTTACACTTTTTCCCATCTTCGCACACAATTAATGTACTATTTCAGTACCTCCAAACTTCATAATGTTTCAGAAACATTTTTTAATATGTGGATATGTATGCTGAATTCTTCGGCTTCTTACCCATTCATTATGTTCAAAGCCCAAGGTCGAAGATCTCCTGCATAGCTCCTGTCATATAATCCCAAGCCCACTTGCGCCAAGGTCTATGGCAGCTCCCAGTTCAGATGAGATCCAACTACAGAGGTAATGACAAGGGCATTGAGCACTGAGGAGTAGGGTTAGTGTTTGGCTATGGGGAGGTTATGGAGCATAGAAGGGGAGGGTAAGGCAGCAGGGAGGGTAGAAAGCATAGAAGGGGAAGGTTACGGTTATGAGGAGGTTATGGAGCATGGAAGGGCAGGGTTAGGGTTAAGAAGCAGGGAGGGGACAGAGTGTAGTTGGGTAAGGTTAGGGTTAGGCTGTGGGGAGCGGATGGGCATTGAAGGAGAATACTAGTGGATGGAAGATTACATCCTTGTTGGACTTACCGTGTAAGCTCCGGGGAAGATCCTTTCTTGCTCTCTCATTGTGGTATCATGGTTGTGAAGGCCCTGTTGTATTAGGGCCATTTAAACCAGACAACCATGATTAAATGGGTAATCACCTTACACAACCCTTAAGATTCATATATTACTTTTCTTACGTGGAGATTCTGTTAGCATATTTTTTCTCAATAAATGTTTAGTCACACAATAATTAAAGAAATGGAAGTTTCCAGTAGATCAATAGTAACTGTTTACTTTTTCTTTGTTATTGCTAATAAACTTTTTTGTTATTGCTATAAAAGTTTCTTATCTTGAATATTTTTTATTCAAAGTCAATCTAATCTTTTCATGTGTAGAATGTACTAAATATACTATGATTAATATGCAAGGAATGTACAGGTTGGGCCAGGGACATAACTTCCATGGGTGTTGGGCATGTAGTTACTACAGGTCACAAAGGTGATGGAGGCCTGACACTGAGGCTTTATGTTGGTGGTCTCAGAGTAATAGTTCAGAGGTCCTTCATTTAGTTCACTACAATGGTTGCTCANTGGTCACATGTAATAATCACATTAGCTTATAAAAGGCCATTCTCTAGTCTACTGAGAATTAGAGGAGGGTCCAGTAAAATGGTATGGATATCATTGGGCCCATTAACATATTTGGCTATTGGACCCGCAGACCAGACCTTGGTAAAAGTGGTATTTTCGCACAGATTTGGAATCCAGGACCAGTTTTAGTGTGTTTCGATGTGTAACTGGCATATTTACAGTACATGCATAGTGCACTTGCATGGTGTATTGAGCAATTTGCTTGTGTTAGAAGCCAAAAAGATATGAAAATGACTAAATATAGCATGGAACATAATCCCTAAATCTTGATTTTTTACATAGTTTTTTGTTTTGATCCTTTAATTAAATTAATCANTAGCATTAGAGCGGAAAATGGACTGTTCTGTGCTGATGCAAATTTTCCATGCACACTACTATCATAAATGTGAAAAATTGCAAATTGCACAATTTTATCAACATGGTGAATAGCGTCCTCTTAAGTGCCTAAACTTACTTCTGTCTTATGTAGCATCTTCTATTTCCTCAGGCCATGCAGTAATAAAATGAGTTTGGACTATGTAGTTCAATCTTCTCTTCTTGTTTGAACACATTCATTAAGCCAATAATGAAAAAAAAGTTGGACTCTTTGTATAAACAGTAGGAACTGTATATCAAGTTATTGCCGATACAGTTTTTATTACTGTGCTATTGCTGATATATATCTTGCAAGTATTGCTCTTTCTTTGACCCTTCGATCTATTATCTGTATTTCCTGTAATAACTTACCACCGGGAGCCCAGGGTGTTCTTTACAATGAAATGTTATACTTATCTTTTTAATTAACAAATTCCTTATAAAGTCGTCTTTATAAGGTGGTCGTCTTTAGAATTGTGACCAAGTTATTAATTTTAAGATAGGGTTCGTCTACCAGAAGGAGTCTTTTATCAAGCCTTTTCGTGGATATCAGGAATCAGCCGCTGTATTCCCACCAGTGCTGCTATCTGAGCTCCAGATGTATCTTAAGATCCCNTTCATTTTATGAATGATTAGGAGTCATCTAGGGTTAAATGACCACACTATAAAAGGAATACTTTATAATTAGAGAACTACAGGTATAACCAATGAAAGCTAGCAAGCATTTCTAATCATCAATTCTTTACATTTTTCACTCTTTGTTTAACATTTGTGGATTTCATATATTTATACCCCATGTTAGAATATTTTGGAAATGACATTGGAATATAAATAAAAACTTGGGAAATATTAGGCCCTCAGAAAACATCTTTGCTGCCTTAAATAATGTCTACAGTTGAGTGAGTCCTTTCTTCTGTACATCAGGGAGGTCTGGGCTCTTCTTGGATAAGAATGACACAATAAAGTGACTTTCTCAGGTTTAGGAACGCTCATGGCTTCAAGCTTAGTCCTCATAAGAACCCCTTTAAACTTCCAGACGGTGAAGCATTTGAGTCATGCTCTTTTTCCTTCTCAAGCGAGAGGTGACCTCCCTGAAGTTAGATGTTTTTCTTTTTAAGAGAATTTACCAAGAAAGCCCTTGGTGGGATACGCATTGTAATACAGAGCCGTGTTGATCCTAGAGAATGCTACATTTGTGTTATACCTTTTGTGGGACTATAATGCATGCCCGGGAAGGCCAGCATACTCAAACATCAGACTAACAAGGCACATTTTTGCACAGTGTCAGAAGAAATTCAAAGATGAGAACAGGGCCTCAATTATGTGNGTTCCCTTGAAGCATTTGAACATGACAGCAGGTCGTCTAGTTTGTGTTTTTGTAAGNGTTTGGCTTAAAATATTTTTATAAATGAACTTCACTTTACATTTACATGTCCTCTTACAACTATAATTGAATACTAGCAATAGTAATATAATCCTGTGATTATGTAATTGGGAACAGTTATTTCACGATACAAGAGTTGTTATATCAAACCTATGATATGAAAAAAAAATGAAAAAATATATATATATGTGTGTGTATACAGTGGCAACCATTCAGGTCTTTAGAGTTGTTATGAGTTCAGAATGTAGGAACCATTACTAGTGGATTTAGTCCCTAGAGTCAAGCTCTAGGGACTAAATCCAGACTATGTGCTATTGACTTAGCCATGACTTACTCACAAGTGGGTAAAACCATGTTGAATTGCAGGGGGGTAAAATGAATGTCAGTGTTTGCATGCAGG
>JABWIB010006491.1:0-13652 GCA_016617825.1 Platyplectrum ornatum
AAATTGAATTAATTGCAATCAGTATTACAGGTGACAGATGATGTTTCCAGCACAAGTCTAATAACAGTGTAACAGTAACACTGGTCAGTATCTGTGTGCAGCATGCAACAATAAAGTATTCTCCCTGCATGCATACACTGTCATTCATTTTACACCCCCTGCAATTTATCATGGTTTTACCCACTCTTGAAAAATCTTTCGATTGGATACAATTTATCTTACCGTGTGTACCCAGCTTTAAGCTGAAAATTGGTGACAAAGAAATAAACACATCTAAAACTTTTTATTGTGCTGTGAATTATAATTCCCATTTAGGATATTACATATTTAATTGAAAAGTATTATTCTAGTATCAACCATGTAACATGTCAGTATATACAGTCAAGGTAAAGTGTCTCTTTTACTAACCTATAGACCAGTGACAGCACAGAGCATAACACAGGTGTGTTACATAGGTGACAATGAAAAAGCAATCTTACACTGCACTCATGTCCACAGTTCAACAATGACAACGTGGGCAGATGGGAACAGTGTTTAGCACTTAAGCTGAATTACATGAGTTGTCTAAAAAATGTTGTAATGCCAATTATTGTTTAGTTGCACACCTGTTACATGCATAAAAAGGGACATTAAAATATTTGCAGTTCATAATAATTTAGCTTTAGCAGCAAATTAGAAATGATTGTAATTTCAAACAGATGTCTAGAAAATAAATGAACATTTAGCATTCATAACAAAACCGCTAAAGTTAGTCTACTGTATTATTCTTTTCTTCATTACTTTTATTCACACTTCATTACCAGGACACAAATATGTTTTGCTTAATTTAATCCTTGCTATTTAATTGACCCTAATACAACGCCAGTCATTTTCTATAGCCTGCAAGGTTTTAAGGGTTTTGTGTAGTTCAAAAGTAATTATAATTACCCGATAATTGTAAAATGCAAACTTTTTTATGTTAAATAAGTTAATGTAATACATTCTGCTCTGAAAGAAGCTAAATCTCCACCATTTGAAATCTAACAAAAAAAATCTAGTAATACACTAATGTACATTTGGCTTATTGATAAAATGAGTTCAATACACAATGTTAATTATATGGGCAGCTTAATTTCTGGCCCCACAGAGCCTCTCCTTATGAGTAATAATCAAAGATAAGCTTGTTAACTGGGCAACATTTGTTAATTCTCTAACACAATACTGAATTGATTTGCCGTCAGAGCATGTTTTTTTGCCGAGAGGCAATACAAGACTTACATGAGGTTAGAACTGCTAGTGATATCCCAAAAGGAATGTGCTTTCATTTGCTGATGCATCAGTTTGCGTTTGAACTACTCATCCAATGCAAATTCACATGCCCCAACACAAATACCAGTGCTTTTATTTTGTCGATTAGGGATGGCAATGTAAGGTATCTTATTCTGTCTCAGAATGAAAATCTGAAAGATAAACCTAAGCCGAGAGTATGGTTTTTCTCCAAATAAATGATTTAGGTGTTTGTGTCTATCTCTAATTAAACAATGCATGTACTGTAATAATATTAAAGAACATGATACATATGAATGTGCACCTTACCGCCATGTGGCAATGTGCACTATGGAAATGATTCAAAAACTTATGACCAGATTCAGACATTTAAAGACATTTTCAGAATACAGACATTTTCCTAGAGATCGTTAAATCACACAGACTGCATCCAAGTGACCAGTGTACTATACAGACTATTTCTTTGGACATGTTAAACCATACAGACTGCATCCTACTGACCACTATACCAAACAAAACTTCTCAAAGTAATGATTGCAAATAAATTATATCCTGCTGTTTTCTATAACAATCAAATTACACGTGTGGAGTTTTTATTTATATTTACTTTATTGCCCATATATTTCATCCTATGCATAGGTTATACCAGCTCAACCTGGATTAAGGCTAGCAGTCTCATGGCAATGCTTTCCCCTCCCGGGAAAGTAACTGGACTTGTAAATATGGAACTCCTGCCATTTAGGAAAAAAAATTAAGTAGTCAGTGATGGTGTAAAACAAGTAAAGCATGCGCACTCTATTAGCAGAGACAATGGACCTGGATATGAAGCATACTCCTGTATGTAAACTACACTTTTTACATAGGGAGGGCTGATGTGAAAACATAGTACAAATGAGGGACATTCACATCAAACTTGATCATCAAATATCTATAGGATTCTATTAACGGGAACTTATGAAAATTCAGTCTAAATGTCAGTTCTGTCGTAATTCAGTTTTATAGAGCAGAGACACCTTTTGCTATAGCTATAAGCATGACTATAAAAATCAATACATATAAGTAAATGTTTACTTATAAATACTCAGAAATGTTAAGAATTTTATTTAATTTATTTAAATTCACAAATATATATGTCTACATTTTATTATATTTTGTTGAACCCTTACCCATATACCCTTACCCATATACTTCATTTCCCCTAAATGTTTTATTGTTAAAGTTTTCCAGAAAACCCCTAAAAGATTGTTTCTTAGGGGTGAATGATCTTTCAAATATATAACAACATGTGAGAAAGCTTTTCTTTTTTACCAGCCTTTGAGATCTGCCAGGGAAGCATTACTACTCAGAATAAGTGACTAATAAAAAAAACTAAGACACTGAGATTCCTCTCTGCTCACTGACTTGCTCTTACTGTCTTGACTGATCCACTTTATTACCAGTCAAGAATAGACAGGGAAAGATACGTTCCCCAGAAGGGAAAAATCACTACAGTGAGGTAGTAGTGATGATAGGAAAAATTGAGGAGATATCTGCAATAGTAACTGTCTGCTTGCTCCTAAATAACAGTGAAGTAGTGATGGGTAGNTCAGGACTGATTAGTTCAAAATGAACTAATCTTTATAGTGAACTAGTTCGTTCAGTTCACTGCTCAGGAAAAGATTAGTTCATCAGGAACTAAAGCAAGTGAGAGGAACTAGAGCCAGACTGATCCCATCAGCTCCATCAGGTCACTCACTGGATTTCTACTTCCTTAATCTGATGCTGTAGTAAAGCTTAAAGTAGAACACACTGAACAAAGCCCAGCAAAGACACATATAGTAACACTGCATATGCCCCCTCTAGGTCTATGTGTCATGCTACTCACCTTTCTAAGATGCAATCACTGTCCTATTATTAGTCCAAATGTCCAAACACTTAACGCTGCTAAACCTTCTATTGCATGTATAGGTGCTAATCTGCAGCTGCACTGTAACTTAGCTCTCAAACACTACTCATGATTACACTAACCTGCTGTGCTCAGACATGGAGTGACCTGACTCTGGGAGAAGAATGAGTTTCATTGTTGTGCTGACTCATGAGTCATTATCCTGCAAGTAGTTCACTGACTTATCATCTCACTCACTCAGTCTATAGGTTCAGATTCAGATCAGATTGAACGAGTTCTGCAGTCACTGCTCAGCTCTGTGAGTCATCCAGACATAATGCAGTACATGCAAGTACATGCACAGCAGTTTGTGACACTGCTGTGCTCAGGCATATGCGTGGAGCTGACCTGCTGTAGGTGTCACTGCTATGTTCAGACATTGTGTGCACTACACTGTAGAGCAGACTCAGTTACATTGTTTCTCTGACTCAGGTCAATAGTTCATACATATAACTGATCAGCTCTCTGAGTGTGAGTCTCACAGTCTGTGAGTGAAATAAAGAAAAGAACTAGATGANCTAATCTTCTGAACTAATCTTTTAAGTGAACTAGATCATAATNAACTAGTCACCAAAATGAACTATATTTCCCATCACTACAGTGAAGAGGTGTTGCATACCCCCCAACTGTCCCGATTTTAGCGGGATAGTCCCGCTTTTGGGGGACTGTCCCGTTGTCCCTCCCTCCTGCCAGTTTGTCCTGCTATGGTGAAAAACTGGCAAGAAAGTTGTTTTTTTTTTTTGCTTTGCTTCGCCGCGGGAGGGCGGGGTTTGTCCTGGGCAGGGGGCGGGACGTGTGTCCCACTCTCTCCCCGGCAAATGTTGGGAGGTATGGTGTAGATCATAATCCCTCACAGTCATTTACACTGTATTCCCTAGGATATTTGCACATTGCCTGGCACATCAAAATACTAATATTTCACATTAAACCAATTATATTTTTAGATTTATTTAAATAAAACAATAAGAGCCTCGACTCAATTGTGTGCAAACTCCCTTACACAATTATATCTTCATTGATCATTTTGAGACTATGAAAACTGTTTCAATATACAAACCATGTCTTTTTCTGTAATACTGTAGTGACCTGCGCCAACTGAAGCTTCAATGACTCAAGTAAATGAGTCATTGAAGCTTCATTTGGTACAGGGGAGATCAGCAATCACAGGGGAGAGCAGCAATCAACAGTAGCACTACCAGAGTGCTTGAAAAGTAAGTTTTTATTGTTTTCCGAATTTACTTCAGTATTTTTAATCTAAACATTTAGTTTTTAATTTAGTTTAGTTTTTAATCTAAACATTTATAAATATATCTTTTTTTTAGAAGGAAGGGGAAAGAGCATGGTATGAATCTGTGGTTCTACAGGTGCTAACATGACCTAGTACATATGCAAATGCTGTTGTTTTAATAAGTGTTAGCATTGTTAGAAAAAAATTAGGATCTAATGGCCTCTCACACCCACCTCTTTCGCAAATGGCACTTTGAGTTGTCTTACAAAAGAAAGAGAAGGAAATAGGCCACATTTAAAAAAGAGTGCTAAACATATAGGAGAGACAGTCACAAATTACTTCACTGAGGAGCAGGTATTAACAGAACTCTCAAAACTAAAAGTTGACAAATCCATAGGGCCAGATGGGATACATCTTAAAATACTAAAAGAACTTAGAGGGGTGCTGGCACAACAATTAACTAAATTATTTAACCAGTTGCTAGCAACAGCAGAGATTCCAGAAGACTGGAAATTGGCAAATGTAGGCCATCTGCATAAAAGTGGAAGTAGGGAGGATGCTGCCAACTACCGACCAGTAAGCCTAACATCAGTTATAGGGAAATTAATGGAAACCTTGTTAAAAAAAAATACATTGTAGNATATTTGAAATCAACTTAGACGACCCCAAACAGCATTGTTTTGCAGAGGGAAGATCATGTCAAACGATCATAGCAGACTGTTAAACAAGCTAGAAAACCTAGGATTGAAAACAAAAATAGTCGAGTGGATACGATCTTGGTTACGAAATAGACAAAAACGAGTTGTAGTAAATGGAATCCATTCAGGGAATGGTAGGGTTACCAGTTTAGTTCGTCAAGGATCTGTACTTGGACCTGTAATATTTAATATATTTATTGGTGACAATAAATGGTATCCAGTTAAAAATATGCCTTTTTGCAGATGACACAAAGATATGTAACAGAGTAGACACAAGGAGGGATTAAAACAATGGTGGTTGATCTAGGTAGACTGGAGCAATGGTGAACAGTGTGGCAGCTGCAGTTTAATGGCAAAAAATGCAAAATTATGCACTTAGCCTCACCTAGAATACTGCGTTCAGTTCTGGAGGCCATATCTCCAGAAGGACATAAAAACATTAGAGAAAGTGCAAAGAAGAGCCACCAAAATGGTACATGGTATGACCTACAACAACTATAAATAAAGACTAGAGCAACAAAATATGTACAGCTTAGAGCAGAGAAGGGAGGGGGGGTGATATGATAGCAGCTTTCATATATATCAAGGGATGTCAAGAGGTGGAGGAGGGGGGCATTTTTCAAATAAAAAGGTACAGTAGAACGTGAGGGCATGCGCATAAACTGGAGGGTGGAAGGTTCAGGGGAAATGTGCAAAAGAATTACTTCACTGAAAGGTAGTTGATGAGGGGAATAGCCTCCCATCAGAAGTGGTGGAGGCTAATACTACAGAACAGTTTAAGCATGCTTGGGATAAATATAAGGGTATTCTGAGTCTCAAACAAAATTGAGACTAAATTTGGGTTGGTATACTTTTAAATCAACATGGCAATTTTAAATTGATTCTGTGGCAACAATGTAAACAGCAATTTGACAGCAAATTTCTGTTTAGTAAATTCCAAAATAAGATAATTGACAGCCAAATCCACACACGATAGCGATATACCCTAATCACTACTTAGTAAATTTTCCCTTGTAGATTAAAAAGTGGTAACATAACATAAAGAGGAAAAGTATATAATTGATCATTGTGCAAATGTATATAATTCCCTGTGCATAGAATATAAAAAAACATATATACACTAAATAGCATTCTAGCTTATTTAAGAAGCAATTTAAACAGCAATATGCTGTGGAGTTAATTGCTCATTTAAGCCTGTTGGCAAAAACAAATTTAAGACAAAGATCCATTTTGCTTCACATAAAAGTGATAAATTCTTACTGTCTCCTCCTATCGGAAATCCTGGCATGTGATCTATGATAATGCATTTAACTAGATTTGGACTGTGTTACTGTTTACCAAAAGATACAGCTACATGTTGATCACAAACCTCTTTTATATTGTAAATATGTCATCTTTTTTTAAAATAAGACAATAATACACATCCTACGTTTTAAAAAGAGGCTCTAATTATTAGTGGATGTTAAACTGATGTCTGATCCACTTAGTGTCCTTTGAGAATACAAGAGATCTTGTTTGTCCTTTCATTAATTTAGTTCATTTGATCAAGATTTCAGTAGATTTGGTTATCAGAGAACCCTCAGGAATTCAATGCAATGCACAAAGGATCTCTTTATCGCAGCTTTCAGTACATGGTTTATATAAAGTGGTTTAGAATCTCTATATACTCCCATTTCTATTCCATGCAGTGGGCTTTTCTTTTTACCATGTCATTACTAATAATATATCTTGCTTTATTGAATAGGGATTTAATCATGTGTATGATGTATGGAACTTGTATGATGCAAATGAGTTTCACATCAGTAGATATATCACAGTAAATGTTTGATGCATATTATTATTATTATTATTATTATTATTAACGTTCATTTATAAAGTGCCACAAGGTTTCTACAGTGCAAAATACTGTATGGATCATGCAGTACAAAACAATACAGTATTAAAGAACATAAACGTACAATACAATATAACAACATACAAAATAAGCAGAACAAGATAAAGAAGATAGAAGACAGACAGCAAGGTAAGATGTGAGCTAGCAGGTAGAGCAGATTAAGCTTTCAGAGACCAGGGCAGGGGGAGAGAAGAGGAGTGAGAAGTAAAAAGAACAAGTGAGTGTGGGCCACCAGGTAGGAAAAATGCAAAAGGACACAATAGGGTAGGAAGTTAAACAGGGATGGAGGGCCCTACTGAAGCGAGTAAACAAGTGGTGGACAGGAGAGGGAATAGACTGTGGTGTAAGCTGTGAAGGTGGTTACGGAGAGGAAGGGATAGAAATAAAGTGCAGTGTTACAGTATGTGTAGAAGAGGTAGCCTAGCCTAAATAGGAGCATTTTAGGAGAGCTCTTGAAGACCCTTAATGTAGAAGATGGCAGAAGATGGGGATTCTGTACTTTGTACTGTACGTCACATTTGGGAGGAAGGTGCAGTGTTCACCCTCGGACAGACATTCCCAACCAAAGCAAATGGTTGAGATTAAGCCATGGTCTAGAGGCAGATCCAAGCTCTCCTTCCACAGTAAGTCCGGGTAAGGAAGATCGGTGGTCAGAAGTCATGGCATTAATGTGGACTTACAGTGAGACCAATGAGATGTTAGTAGGTCTTGAGTTGGAGTGGATAAAATGAACAACATCCTTGTGAGAGATCTACTAGAAGAAAGGGAGAGAGTGAGCAGCTCATCATCAGCAGAAATGGCACGAGAGATGGAGACTAGATGTGTGGCTGGCAGCACAGGCAGGAGTGGAAGATCCCAACCAGATACAACCAGGAGGCTACTTTTACTAGAATACACAGGTGGCACAAAATTGGGAGTCAAAGTACGAGACAGCAGATAGTCCTAAAGAAGATCAGGAAGAACCATATATGTTCCTGTTAACGTTGTCCGGGGAGAACACCCTGATGGTACTAATATCTTTTGCAAAAGTGTCATTGTTAACAGATAAGAGTTGAGGCCTTGAGTGATCCCCAAGTGTTTTCATCAACAACATTGTGGGCCTGGGAGGACTTACGCAAGCAGGTGAATGCTATGTTTAATGCCATAACTGAAAATACAATATCAGGAAAGAAAGTAGTTCCATGCAAGAAAAACTACTTAAAGTAAAAATATACCAAAGTTACTTTTGTCTGTGGAGCGGTAAGCAGCACCTTGTACTACCCTGCTAAACCTTCATAAAAAATTGGGATGATAGTTTCATAGGCTTCTTAAGAGTCATGTTTAGTATTAATAGTTCCCCTGTAAATTAAAAGTGATTGTTCAATTATGCACTTAAAATGTGTCCAAGATGATTCTTCAGCGGTTAAAAAATGCACTGTTAAAATATTTTATTAGAAAAGTAAACTTATATTGTCATTATATATAGAAATTTATAACGTGAGTTAAATATGTTATGGCTGCATCTATTTAGAATCTTTATTTGCCATTCCCTGCCCAGTGGTATTAAGAGGCAATGGAGAGATGGAGTGGTCGGATAGAGTGCATTTGTGAGAGAAAACAAAGGTTGTGTAGTGTCCATATAAATGTTTAAATAAATGTTGCCAAGTAAAGATAAACAAACGTTAGGGGGCGACTAATGCCAATGTTTAATAAATGCAAATGAAGTACTAGGGCATTATGTAAGCTTCACAAGCAGGACACCAGTGGGCAGTGGGGTGAGGACAGGAGTACAAGTAGAAGAGAAACAACGACGAAGAAAAATGTTCTGAATATTCTCTGGACGGAAGAGGGACAGAGCCAGATTAAGGCATCTGGGGGCTTGTCGTCTTTGAGGGCCAGGAGTGGGGGGCACTCAAAGACAGCGGAGAGAAGGGGGCCTGGGGTCATTGCCCCCTGTGCCCCTTTCCTTCTTAATCTGGCTTTGTATACACCACCATTCACAATACATGGATAGACATACATACATACATACATGGATTTACATACATATATAGCAGTTATAGCAGATGAACTATTTGCTACTTTTAGACCTCTCTCATTGTTACTATTCACCTTTCTAATTTTTTGTTAGCACAGGACCTTATCAATTCCCCGGACAGGACCTTATCTGTGTGGTATTAGTATGTCCCCCTGTCTGTGTGGGTTTCCTCCAACACTTCAAAAACAAACCAGTAGGTAAACTGGCATGTATCAAACTCCTTAGAATGTAACCCAGCGGGAAGGGCCCCTTTCCCCAACATTTTCCTTACTGTAAGAGTTTGGAACAGCACACTTTATGATTTTCCCTGTCTTCGGGGAGGATAGAATCTAGCCTTATAAGTCTTCTTATTCCCAAATGTATTCAAGTAATAAATAAGGCTAAATAAAGCATATAATAATAAACACATATATGTTTGGCTGTTATTTCAGTGTTGCATGCTGCAACGTGCAGTCTGAATACTCAGTTATTACATTTTGAAAAGCAGAAAAATAATGTTTTTTCTTCCCCAGGTGATTTAGAATATCATAGGACTGTTACTGTACTACAGAATAGTTTACTCTCTCCGTTTCTTGCATTGTTTAATAACAACATAACACATTATGCGCTTGTTTATGAAAGCGGTATGACGTTTTATAAACAGCAGCATATCAGAGTTTGCACTTTTAATACAATTTCAAAATCTGGAAGTGAATATAAACAGTAGTGACAGCAAGCCAATAGCTGGCAAGAGCCATGTAGTTTAAAATAGCTTTGCATCTTGCAATAAAAAACTACTAGAATAATCATCAAAAATGTTAGTTGAAAGGCCGAACGTCAGTTCCCCCAAGGCAGTGGAGACTCCAGCTTGCATGCATCTGTAGTGATGTTTTATTGATTAGTCTCTGGCCTTAAGGCACTTTAGCTAAAGCCCCTGGAAAATCTTGTTTTCCTTCATTACCATTGGAAGCGATTGATCGGTGACTGCAATAAGAACTTGGCAGATTCACTTGTGATGTTTTCATGATGACACAGAGAGCATCTTGCTTTGGATAGAGTAGGAAGGGAAATGACTTGTTATGGTTGCATAACCACAGTTGTCACTGCAGGTTTGTGCCAAGTGTGATGCAGTGCTATAAAGCAATGCTACAAAAAGGACATACAGGTGTTATACTGCAGGGCATTGGCAATCCCGTATCTTAATATAATGTATGCATACAACATTCTGTAACACAGTCAGTATTTGGAGTCATTTAGACTGCTACACTAGATCAAAAACACATAAAAGAAAGTTTTAATTAACTTTTCTCCCACCCATGAACAGTGGCTTGTGTGTGCAATGATATTTTGTTTACTTGTAACACATGCTACAAAACAATTAAAGTACAATAAATAATTAAGGTCTGTGGTATTTCAAGTCCTAAATATGATTCTACTGATACAAAAAACTATAAAATCCTTAACAACTGCACGCTTAAACGTTATTTGACTGTATACATAAACATTGTACAATGTTACTGCACAGGAGCCATTCCTAGACTGGCATGTGCGTGTATGTTCTATGTTCCGTCACAGACATGGCCTGGTGGGGCTGCTTCTTTCTGTGTAGTTTTCCATTTGGCCATATTGCCTGCTGGTTGAAGTTATTTGAATTTGTTATTTGAAGATATTTTTATTGGCTTATGGATGTTAAATGAATCATATTTATACTATGTTTGTTTTTCTACCTATATCTTACAATTGTTCACTCATAGAACAATTACAGCTTTTTTTCAAATTTTCACAAGCTTCCCTTAGATGTCTTTAATCTCGTGCAATTTTAACATAGTATTTTAACAATAAATTAACTAAGAAACTATAACTATTTTAACTATAAATTAACAAAGAAAACATATCAATTTTTTGTTAGGAGTTTTAAGAGTGATAAAGTCATATTCCATACAGTGTTAATTGTTTAAGCATTGTTTAATTGCTCTTTTAGTTCAAGGGTCTTAGGACCTGATTCTAAGCAGCGACTCCACCAGCCGTCACCCGCCTCTTTGCCTGTGCGACTGAGACAAATGTAAATGAAAAAAGGGGCATTCGTGTCCCTTTTCTCATTTAAATATGCGCATTTAGCAGGGCTTAGACATGGTGTAAGCTGCGGAGTAGAGGCAGGTAATGTCCTATGGACAATTACCTGCCTCTTTAAGGTTAAAAAAAAGTAAAAAAAAAAAGTACTAAAAATATTGTTAAAAAAATAATTATGTCTGTATTTATTATAATTATACAAGGAGTCCCAAAGTGCACTCATGCTCAAGATTTATTAAAGTGATAAATAAGAGATTTACCTTCTTTTTGAAGGGAGAGTGCAATCATCACATAAAAACTTTTTTGTCTGCAATTTACTCATGCTTTTAGTACATTTTCATCAATCTTATCTTTGGCAGCCCAAAGTTACGGAGACCACCAGTTTATGCTACAGTTGTGCTCCCTACTGGAATTCAGGTGTTGAAGAGTGCACAGAAAGAAGTATAGGAGTTAATTAGGTGCTACATAATAGTCTGCATTGCTGACACTAATAATCATGCCTGCTAATGAGCAGTGGGAGAAACTGAAGCGTGCAATGACTTTTGATAGTACTTTGTAGTAGAAAGAGTTGGAAAAACACAAGTGAATGCCAGAGTGCTTTGTAAAATATGAAGCAAATATTGTAAACGCAAAAAAGAGGTCCTTTATTAATCACATAAAAATGAAATCAAAACACTGTACAGTTCTTACAACACAGACAGGAAAGGGACCAAAGATTTGTTGCAAGAATATTGACGGAAAGAGGAGGAAATCTGCTGACTTGGATCAGGGTCATTTCTAGAACTAGCAGAGCCCAGGGTGTAAAACCCTACTAAATCCTCCCAAAAAATAAGTGATGGTGCAAGATTTTTTTTCCAAATTTAGGCCTTATTTAGTCTGATATGATTCTATAGATGTTAATAAAGCATTAGTGTGAGGGATCTCNAGAACTTCTATTAAAGCATTAGAGCTGTAATACTAGAACACTCACTTTCTTCCTAAAGTTTTTGAAAAACTGTCCAATTTCATCTTCATTTCTAAACATAAAGTAACAAATCATAAATCAGACTTTTCTTTTCATATTTGAAAACAGCTGAATAAGCTCACCAAACTCTCTGACTTTCAGATTGATGTCTTCATGTTGACACCATATCAACAAAGTATTTTGAAGTTGACATCACCTCACTAAATCTTATTATCATTTATCATTTAACTACACACTTAATAAGATTAAGATTTAGCACAGCGAAAAATAACTCTATATATCATGAAAGGGCAAAAAAACCCACAATAAAAAATGAACATATTGTTAAGGCAGTGTGCGGCAGAACTTTGAACAGAAGTGAGGCTCTTTGTCCAGTCAAAAATAGTGGCTACAGTATAGTAACAAATAGGCACAGTAAGTCAAGGCCTCTCATACCTGTATTCCAGACTTAACAGTTGCATGCCAAAATGGGGCAAGGAGGTCAGCTTGGCCAGGACAATTTTCACAAGGCAACAATTTAATCAGCATATATTATAATGTAGCATATGTGTATTTGCCTCACTCGATGCCATGTATATGTAGTAACAGATTTAGTTAGACATAGATATTATACAGTTCATACCCTTTTTTTCAAACATCTGTTCATACAGGACCTGACCCAGAGACACACGTGAAATGTATGCACGCTGTGCTGCAAATATGTCAAGCATTATAAATGACCTCACACCCTCATCCAGAGGTGGCCTTGATGTGCAGTCTCTGGATGCTGGGGCGTTTGCAAGTAATGCTGTCAGATGTTGCGTTCAATATTATGCAGTTGCCTGCAAAATACATAGCAAATATCCATTCCATTTTGCTAGGAAATGCATCCCAATATAACAAGATTCTGAGAACAGAACCATCCGAGGAAGTCACACACAGAGCCAGATGTACGCCCAATAGCATTCTTTTTTACGGTTCATGGCCAAGATAAAAGCATAAGCAATTATGTAGAGATAGAACCAAATTTAAATCATTGCTCTTACTATATGTGTTTGGAGGGGTTTAGTAAATAAACAATAAGAGAAATAGACACTTCACTATCTATTTCACATTTAATCTTGTCAATGCAATTGGTGATTATGCATTGAGTTGTTTGTTGGTTTCCAAAATAAAAATGATGTTTTCCTATTTGTACGCTAATATAATTCATCACAATATTTTTACTCAGTGCCCTATAGTTNCCAATGAAGTATTCACACAAATCATGACAACCATAGCTAATAGAAGGAGAGGCAATCAGTTGCTTATGGGATATACAATGAGAGCACTGAAGGGGACTAACAGGAGTCAAGGGAGTGGAGAGGAGGGAAGGAATAAGTAGCCTATAAATGCTGCGTTCAGATTGCCTGCGGTCAAAAAGGCACAGGCAGAGCCGTCGTTGTAAGCCGCAGATTTCGGCGGCTTGCAGGTTTTGTTGCCTTGAAAAAGGCGCCTTAAGCGGTAAAAAAGGCGGCGATGGCATGTTTAGATTGACGGCGGCTTTGTATCACAAACGCCACAGTTTTTTCTGGCAAACAGCTTTGATTGGTTAAAAAAAGTGATGTCATTTAAAGGGGCCGTGCGCAATAGT
>JABWIB010006492.1:9529-23696 GCA_016617825.1 Platyplectrum ornatum
GGGGGGGGATAAGGGTATTTGGAGGAGTGAGGGATGTATTTAAATTAAAATACGATGATTTTCTCCTTCTTCCGGTGGCAGAGACCAGGCGTGGGTATGGGCGGGGAGAGGAAGGGAATGAAATGCTCAGGCAACAGTAGCTAAACATATGGGCTATTTCTTTTTCAACAAAAATAATACAGCTTCCAAAAAAAGCAATTTATACAACCAAGCAGAGAGAGAGAAGAAAAATCTACAAAAGGTTTCTACGAAATAAAAATTACTTTGGTACAAATTTCACCAGGATGCAAAGCCTACAAAAATATTCCCGTAAAATATAAAAACACAATTTTTAAATTACATTTTTTCTCTTTAATTTACCATTTATTTTAGATTTTTTTTTTAATTTACCCCTTCATCCCTGAGTTACTTCATTTGCTCACTGCAGGGTTTAAGTTACCAAAATATAACATTAACAGAGCTTATTCACTCAGCAGCGGAGCCTCAACAACAACGTGAAGCGCACATTTTGCCGTATATTATGTATTTTTGAGGCGTTTGACTACTAATGAATTAACCTTTAAAATAAAAAAGGGATTGATATTTTTATTTAGTAATTCCGCAGAGAGAGAGAGAACAGGGTCTAGATGGCGTACCCACATACGACGTAAGTTTTCAGTGCTTAATGCTTATATGATGGTAAGTAAACATTTGCAGCGTCAGTCTTAATGGAATAGGCCGAGATGTAAGAGATTTGTAAGGCTTATGCCCTTATTACACGAACCGTCCACGTAATGTCTCTCAGGAGTGAAGGGGGGCTGTACAACAGGAAGCAATCGCAGCTTCCTTCCATTAGAAACAAAAAATAAAATAATAATAAAGCTGTTGGCCTCCCGCAGACGTGTGCAGAGCGGCATCAGCACCTTCAGAAACTATAAATAGCTTCAAATAAAAATCATTCAAAAATAAAAAGCTTCAAAAGCACCAGACATTTTCACAGTGGGGGTAGCACCGTTTGGCTTTGCCTCACGTTGAACCAGTCACGTCTCTCTTCATAATAATAAAAGCTTTGTTTATCTTGATCCATTGCAGAAAAGAAATTGGGGAGTTACTACACTTATTAAATAACATTTATATTATTTTTTCTTTTTTTTCTTTTTTTACACATTATTTTATATTGCACATCTCAAATGCTTTCTGCCAGAATTACCCAAAACGCTAGTCTGTTACCATCTCCCTGGCAGAAGGGGAGGGTAACGTTAATGATTTTTTTTTATTTTTTTGTTATATATATATATTTTTTGTTTTTGGCTTGATGCGTTTTCTTCTACGTGGGTGACTGCTGGATTTCGTATCTTCCGTATGTCTTTGCTAACACAGAGTGTGTGAGTGTCTGCTCCTCGGACAATGCTTAAACTCTGTCCCCTAGCATACCTTTGCACTGCGGGGGGAGGGAAGCTGGAACTCACAAAGTGTTAGTTTTGCTATGGCACCATAGACTGAGCTGCAGGGCCACACGATTAGTCGTTCGGCACCCTTTACCCGTCTAAGACACGGTTATTTTAAGGTCCGAGCGTTGCAGAACCAGCTTAAAATTTGTTATTTTTGATTTGTGTTGTTTTTGTTTACAAGAAGCAAACACTCCCCACTTCCAAGTGAAGGTT
This sequence comes from Platyplectrum ornatum, assembly GCA_016617825.1. Classification (NCBI taxonomy): domain Eukaryota; kingdom Metazoa; phylum Chordata; class Amphibia; order Anura; family Limnodynastidae; genus Platyplectrum; species Platyplectrum ornatum. The sequence continues at coordinate 11,173 of JABWIB010006492.1, forward strand.
CTTGCCAGGTTTGGTTGGAGGGAGATTTAAAATCTCAACGATGGGAAGCTGAGCTGGGTCCTGAGTTCTGAAAGTAAAGATGGTTTGATGCCAACGTCCATCTTGTAACTATAAATGCAAAACAAAAAGAATGTTAATTTTATAATTCGTCAAGTGCCTTTACCTTGTGTAAGAGACGTAGAAGAGGTATGGAAGATATGAAACTTTCTGCCACACCTTTCTCCCTGTGGGACAGAATATTGCTATTACTGTGTAAGCTCATTCCATCCGGTTATTTGTCATAAAACTTGTCATGCTAAGTTCAGAAGGTTTAATATGCAAGAGGTTACAGGTACAGGTACTGTTCACATGAGTGATCATGGTGGTATATTACACAAGTGTACAGTACATCAACCTGCATCACTCCAAGCATCCACATTTCATATCCTAAATATAAAAAACAAAAACAGTAGTGTTTATTCACTTGTCATGAATTCTAGTTTACACTGGGAGCCCGAATTCCTCTCTACTAGGGCTGCTCTTGGTAGTTGTTGTTTCAGTTTGCCTTTTCTACATTAAGTGGATGGATACTCTGCACTGCCGCTATCCCATTTGTTTACATGTACAAGTACATATGGTCATACAGCGCTATACGGTGTACAAGCGCAGGAACAATGTGCAGCCATGACACACAGACTACATGCATTACAATAGTCGCCCATTGCCTGAACACGGTTAAGGGTCTAAAGTTCTCCTCTTATCTACTGTGTCTGACAAACTGTAACCTGGTTATGGAATGTCTGTATTTCTTGATGGAACTGTGTTGACTACTGAAGGTCCAGCGAAAGTAGCCACCAACATCACCTCACTCAGAGGTCTGCTCTTGTAGCTAACCAAGACCCTGTTATGGGTATATAGGACATGGGTATATGGGTATGTGGGTATAAAACAGTTCTGTCTTATGCATTAAACTATTTTCTTAACAGTTAAGACAAACGTGTGTGTGTGTGTGTGTGTGTGTGTGTGTGTGTGTGTGTGTGTGTGTGTGTGTGTCTTTAATCTTACATTTCTCCCTTGCGAAGACCTACTGTGATTAAAAATAAGCAAAATACAGCAATAAAAATTTAAACTACAGTTCCCATTATTTATTTTTTTTGCAGATATTGGCTATACCTATGCTAAGCAAATACTTAATTCTCATAGACATGTATTAATCGGGGCTATATTCTGAGACCCTTTTGTGTTGATCCAGAGTGTTGATACAAATATTGTATAAGCAGTGTGCTTTTCTTTTACATGCAGGGAAATAAGTCATTTCTCTTCTAGAGTTGTAAAAATATGTCTCTCCCCTAATCCCACAATATGTCTGCTCATTTTCTATAGGTCAGTCGCACGGTTTTCTCCTAAATTTAATCAGCCCCAGTAAGTTTAAATCATGAAAGTCGTGTTAGCCCGACAACTTTACCATTTATCATACTATTTATGTATTTATCATACAATTTTTTGATGATCTGNTCAGAAGCCGCACCCAGAGCTGTGACTACAGCAATTTGTAAGAATATTTGCTGCGTTCCATTATTTTATCACTATCAATGATTTATGAGGAAACGTAAGGGGGAGACACTCTCCAAAACAGGATTAAACTGGAGTGACAGTAACACAGAAAAATCTGTCCTTGGCAATAATATTTCCAGCGAGTGATCTTGACATTTTTAATTGTTTACATACACATTAACAACTCCAACTCTCTATCTCCATTCCCACAGCACTACTTTCATGTATAAATTCCTATACCGTATCAACATAGGCTTTAAAAGTAAAGTGAACAAAGTGGTTTAAATGTTGAGATTGTGTTTCCAACAGTGTAAATATTGTGTGTATATTCTATAGTTACCAAAGGTGAAAACATTAAGGACTGAATTTCATGTATTTTCCGGCTTATGGCATACATAGTCTGATACCTGGAGCACTGTTCCCCGACACTCTTTTATCCTAGATACTTATTGCTCATTAACATTGTGTACTTGGAATCTTACCCTGCAATCATCCAATGAGACCTCTGGCTGGAACTGGCCTCCAGCCTCAAATATCTGTCCATTCCAGGCTTTAAACCTCACAGCGTTGTGTTCGAGAGTGTCAGAGGCAATGCCCCATACGGGTATGTTCAGGCAGTGGATAGTTATGTGCTGTACTGCTTCAGAACTCAGGAGGTGAAGGAAATTCATCTGAACCCGACCAACATCAAATGCCAACTGTAGAAAGACAAAAGAAGCAGAGGTCTGAGGTGGCTGCTTTCTACTGCTGGAGAAATGAGCGAGTATAACTTTCCCAGGTGCCAATATGTTGGGGAGCATGGTCATACTGGCATCCCGTCTTGCCAACCGGCAGCAAATGTGCTGCAACTACAATTTTCAGTGGGGTTTAGCAGTGTACACACTTGTTCAATGTTACAACAGATCTCAGACCTTGGATAAGTGTGTATAATGGATCGGGTGTTGTATCTGCTGTAGGATTATGTAAACCATCTGGTCTGCAGATAGATCTGAAGTATATTGGACAAGTGCGGACATAGCTTTACAGCAGGGTGGAAGTTCTACATATAAAAACACCTGGTAAGACACAAGTCTAGGAAAGATCTTCTAAGGTGGTTCTCAAACCTATCCTCAGGACCCCCTAACAGTGCATGTTTTCCAGGTCTCTTCACATATGTCAGTCAGTAACACCTGTGCTCCAGCAAGGAGACCTGGAAAACATGCACTGTTAGGGGCTACGGATCATAGGTTTGAGAACCACTGTTCTATGGTGTCAAATGCACAGATTGAGACTCCATGAGACACATAGATTCACACTTGAGTGGATCCAGATATCTGACAATGTCCTGATTTCCTGGACACAATAGAGGCAGGGGTGGCGCTTAGTATTACGATGCACAGTCTATGCCCGTCAACGTACCAAACCTTCCCATTTGCNACAGTTTAAAGTTTGCTGGAGTAGGAAATATCAAGGGAGGCTATGGGTGATGAGTGTGGAAGGGGGGGGGATTGAATAATAGATATTTGGATATAGTCCATGGTCGTTCTATGGTTCCTTGTGCTACTTCTGCTGCACTCGCTCCTCATCTGTCTTCCCTGATTAGGAGACATTGGGTTAAATGTAATACTGGGCACACACCTGCATGACTTCCACCAGTTCCCTGCAAATCTGTATAGCCTGATATCCGAGAACTATAGCTTGAAGGGCAGCTTAAATTCAAGCAAGTGTGGGGACATTGCTACAGGGCTGTGTAACAGAGGATTAACATTATCCCTTAGAGACCATAGTGATACAGAGTAGTTATATTCCTGTTACCCATAACCTCTTACCTTGGATGTAGTTACTGGCCTGAGGCACGTCTGACCACCTTGAGTAAAGTTACACGAGACTTCAATGCTATCCGAGGAACAGCCAACATTAGGGTCAATCCAGTAAGTGCCTGCAGGAGAANAGTGCGAGTTATACAGGGGCATGGCAGTGACCTTCAGTGCAGACCTAAAAGTCTAATATGTACTCACCATCTCCCATCTTCTGTTGGCAGTTCATCAGATCTCTGCAGACTCGGGCAGGGTTCTCACTAGTGCCCAGTGGGTTTTTGATACTCTGAATGAGGCTACTGAGGTAGTGTAGGGTCTTAAAGATCTCTCCTCCTTGGTCCACTAGCATAAAGTCAGGACTCCGGTAGGACTGTTAGAGCAGAAAACTTGTTTTACATACTGTAACAATACTCTAAATAAAATGGAAAAGCAGGTGCCCTCATAAGAGTAATAGAGTGTAATTCTAAAGCAGGCCACCCACTACATGATAATGGGGNTGACAGCAAGACCACACTCTGCAGTTGCAATAAATTGGTTCAGAACACGCTGGTTTGATATCAAGTATAAAGGATGAGTTTGCCACTGGACAATTACATTGTTCCAGACTATAGGAGCATTATGTCAGACATTGCATAGTAACTAACGTTACACATCTTGTGTAAGATACTGTATAACTATTGCAGCCACTCCTGGTATAGATCACAGCATTCATATGAAGGGAAAACATCTTAAACTATCCTGACAATTAGGGCTGTAAGTCAGAACCACTGACTGAAGATGTTGGACAGACAGACATACAGACCTTGTGTACAGATACTGACCTTCTAGAAAAATATTTAATCTCCCAAGAAATATATCTAGCCTAGTACACAACATGACCATGAATTGTTAGCTGCAGCCAGACTGCAGTCCTCCTCTGATAAATCAAAGATTAACATTGTGTTATTATTTTATTGTTGATAAAATGCTTTCAGTCTATGTATAAAGTATTAGGAAAACAGCCATCATTGTAACACTTCTAGATTATTAATTCTGAAAGTACCTGTCCTGCAGAGTCCATAAGAGCTTGGTAATTGTCACGGATGTCTTCTGTCCTCTGGAAAATTGAACATATTTTNATGTTACAACCTATAAAATATACACTGCACATGCCTTTCTAAGCCTATGGAGCGTGGTCACAGACACATTCCTATAACATGACAAGTCTCCCCCCCTCCATGTGTTACATGGAGAGAGTCAGCAGTAGCTATTATTTCATCTCAGTAGATGCTAGCATTAGGAGAATNGGGTATCTCTCTGTTTAGTACATGAGAATATGTATTCAAAAACAACTTACAAAGTTATCCAAAAACACAGTTGGTCCCTGCAAGAGGAAAAAAAAACCATGTCAATAAGAATTATATATTATGCGATTACATTCTCCATTATTAAAGCGTATGTTNGCCAGAGTCCAGTCCGTCTGTGATATGCCCAGTGGTCTATGTCTGCTATTTGCATGGCAGCAAAAATAGGGGGTCCATTATCTATATGATAAATGCTGTAGCTATACAGCTAGGAATATGGAAGGGCGGCTGAGGACTGAGAACTGAGCTGTACTGCATCTAAATGCAGAAATTCATTGTATCCTGTCTGGTGTCAGTGATCATGGGGAGATAGTATTTCTCAGGTTAGGCGGTGGGCCTAACTGAATTTTAGAGGTTAGTTTAGCCTTAAGAGGTGGCAGAAAGTGAGATTAGCCATAATGCAACATAATGTTACCCAGTTACTGTCCAAAACAGTACATATGAAATATAATTACACACCCCAAAATTACCCAGGCAATGTGGTACGATGGTCGGGTTAAAGCATAAAACCTCGTAGCAAGAGCTTAGGACGGCACCACAGGCGAGAGAAAAGAGGTTATAATTACCCAGGACCAAGAGGATCATGTAAAATGACATCTCCTGTGTTTATTGCTTTTTAACCTAAATGACTATGTTACATTCCCACACAAGAGGACGCTGGTCAGACACATAATTAGTGGTAGAAACCTATGACCGCCGGGCTGTCCCTCTCCTGAGTATGTAGAGGGTTTGGAAGCGCTGCTTATTATTTTGTGTATGTGCTCTATGTCACGTTTCACTGTCAGCCCACAATTACCTACTCACATCTCTGCACGGAATCAGACTCCTAAATCCCTGGGGTGGATTACCTATTTAAAGGTTTAGATTGTCAGCTTCTGTGCTGGGCTCAGTGTTTACTATCAAATAGGCTTTAGTTAACTGTGTTGCATAGGTTTGTGGGGTATGCTGGTACTATATTAATAGGCATTGGAACATATTGTACTATATATATATATATCTCTCTCTCTCTCTCTCTATATATATATATATATATCTATATATCTATATATATATATATATATATATATACATACATACATACATAGAACATGCAGATGGGCGAATGTGGGCAGCAGAGTTCATTTACTTTAACACAACACCCACTAAAGTCCATAGATGGCCAGGTAGAGAGATAGCGTTGCAGATCTACCAGCCCACTTAATCTATCATGTGAAGCCCAGTCTGAGAGATCTCCTGGGATTCCGGGACATTATGGGCATTGTAGACAATGTACCGGTATTTTTTGCCTTGGTTCTAATAAAGTAGCTGCCTTCACAGAACATTAAAACAATAGATTGTCTTCTTACCGGTGGTCCGGGTTTTCCACGTGGACCGGGGGGTCCCTATAGACAGAGAGAGAATATTATGCCACATGACTTATGCAAGAGCTACTCCCGCTGCCTTATAGTAATGTTCCTAGTAACTTACACATACTGTGTTTTACGGTATCTGGACTTACCCGGGGGCCTGGTAATCCCTGAAAGAGAACAAGAGATACGTATAAGTATAGTACCAATGGGCTGTCTGTGCCGCCATAAACAAACATGGCGGCCAGTAGAGCTGTGACTGCTTAGGCCATGCAAATAACAGGCAGGGTTTACTTACTATTTCCCCTTGTGTTCCTTTGTCTCCTATTGGACCCTAGAAGACGAGATGAATAGTCAGTTTTAGGTGATATAAACACCTGTTTTAGTCATTAACGTTCAGCTCTGTATTCTGCGCCTATGATGGGGGATTCCTACCGATGACAGATGGGATACAGGGTGTGTACATCATACACAAGACATATGCTCCGCTGAGAATTTAAACAAAAACCAGATAATCGGGTTCTCATAATGAGATTTTGTTTTCTGTGTGAATAGGTTACTGGAGGCGGACAAACTACTGTACACACTGATTATACTGGAGAGAAAAACACAAAGCAATGCTGCTGTGCTGGTGCCATCTTATAACATGAAAACATTTATAGTATACACGCCTAAAACAACAGCTAGTGGAAGGGTCATGGTCAGGGCAGAATACACACAGTACCACAGGAACATCAAATACTTACTGCATTTCCTGTGGGTCCAACTATTCCCATTGGTCCAATAACTCCTACATTGCCCTGTGAGGAGAACACAATAAAGTCAGAGAAATACCCCTGGACTCTGAACTATGCTTAGCCAGCAATACCTTTGGTAATGGCTACTTCCCTAGACCTTATACCCTCTAAATATTTTCCAAACTTAAGTAACCACTTAATGCTGGTTACACACTTAACATTCTGCTAACACTGCCTTGCTGATCATCTACAAGCTATCCCAGAAACACTTGCCACAACAATATGCTGCAATTACATACCGATCCACAAGGTGTCTATGTACTGAATTATGAATGGGAATAGTTGCTCTGAAGATTGTGGTCAGTACACACATCAGTGATCAAACTGCCCTAAATGCCCAAACACACNGCAATATCGTACACTCGGAGGAATATCAGTGAGGAATTCTGAATGACGTCATTTGTGGCCCNATCCAAGATAACTGCATGTTTGGGCTGCTAATCGCTAGCCTTCTACCCCTTAACTTCTTTATGAGATCACTTATTTCTCCCATTAAACTGTTCCAAGTCTCTACTTTTAGGCCTAAGCCAAAAACTTCACAGACTTGTCTAGTATACTACAGTCAAGTCNGTATTAGTATACTATAGTCAAGTCATACATTGATATACCTTTTTTATAGAATAGAAAAAAAAAAAGAGAAATGTTAAATCACATTAAAGCCAAACCCAGACGCAAGGACCAAGCTATAACCAGCTATTCCTACGTGAACTGGTTACATCAGGCTAAAAGATTTCAGATAAAGCAGATAATGGGTGAATATCACACACGGAAAACAATAGATTGCAATGAGCTCCATGCACATCTGCACTAGAAGTAAAATAAATCTGAAGTGCCGTCAAGGCATATAAACTTTTCTTGGCAGAACTGTAAATGTTAAACCTTATATCTCATGGGCCAGACGCTAGAGCACATGTATGCATGCCTGTGTCAATCTGTATCTGTTCTACATAAATCTGTAAGTTCATCCACTTCACAAAATGAGTACGGACACTGAAAGGATAGATCACGTCTGGGGAATGATCCCAATTATAAATATGTTGTGTGATTAGGATGTTATTATTGGCTGATCCTGAGATATTTTGCGATTTGATCCCGAGCAGTAGATGTTGAGGGATCTACACTTGTTGGGCTGGCATGTTAATAGAAGGCACTTGCAATTGAAATAAGNGTCATTCCCTGCCTGGTTTGCATACGCAGAACAGATAATCTCAAGATATGCAAAAAAATTACCTCTCTACCAACTCAAGCCCATAGGAAGGAGACAGGGACACAAGTCTTGATGAGTGAGCGTGGGGTTTTAGTACTTGCCCTGTGCTTTCCCTTCTACCAGACAGCTGTTAGTGTGTTGCAGCATAAGACAGCACTCGGCAGTTGCTGGCAATGTGTTTAAAATACCACTTGGACCCAATTTAGACTTGGTATATGTGCACTGAACTAACTTTCAATAGGCTGCACTATGGTCCAATAGTGCAGCCTATTGAAGGTTCCTGCAGACCTATTTGCTTCTTCTGCTTAAGGACTTAATCACAGAATAACTATAAGGATATTCTTTATTACCAACATGGAATCAGAGTGTGAGAGTGTGATGTATATATCTGTAATGAGTTCATTAACTGAACATATGTAATATGCATAAAGCAATAATCATTTTTCTTCTAGTATCTGACTTCAATAGCTTACCATTAAACCGGTTGGTCCTTTAGGTCCTTGAATGCCCTTATATCCAATGTCACCAGGGGGTCCCTGTTGGAATGATACATTATATTATCTGGCCACAGTGGCCAATACACACAAGCATGTCCTACCTGCGACCACTAGAAACCCACAATCCCCAACACGAGCAACCAATCACAAACCACAATCCAACACAAGCAACCAATCGAAACCCACAATTCCCAACACGAGCAACCAATCGAAACCCACAATTCCCAACACAAGCAACCAATAGAAACCCACAATTCCCAACACAAGCAACCAATAGAAACCCGCAATTCCCAACACAGGCAACAAATTCATAAACAAAACCACCAACACAACCGTAGTACTCTGCCTATTGGAAACTGGCTTATTGACGTATCCCCTGACGTGTTTCATTTCAATANAGCACAGGACATGAGGGCTGCTAAGAGAATGTATGTCTGAAAGGGTATTTAGGGTTCGNCTTGTTTTCACTCTGCCTGGAAGGTAAAACAGAACATATACCTTTGGTCCAAAGAGTCCGGCCATGCCAGGAAATCCAGTCTCCCCAGGGTCTCCCTGAAATGCAGATTTTGACATAGATTAGGTTGGGTAAGGGGAAAGGGGGGGGGGGAATAGAACATAAACAAGTGGAACCCTCTGGGAAACACAATCCTTGCATAGGTATTTATACATTTAATGACCTATAAATGGCATCATACAAGGGCTGGTTACTTACTGTACTGACACCTTATGACACACATCATATGACTGCAACATGAGCACACAGCATTGCCAATAAACAGTGTGCTGCTATAACTGAGATAGCCGCCTTGTGCTGTACCCAGTGAACTGGTAATGTATAGTTAACTATACTGCATGGGTCAAANGCAAAGATTCATTGGTAAATGACAATGTGATTTCTTCCTCAATACAGAACATAATTTCACATTGCTTCCTTCTATTAAACATATCTTTATATACAGATACCTGTGCGTAGANCAGTGACCTCTTCACGTACCACATNTACATTATAAAAGGCAGTCACTCACTGGCTGGCCTTTTGGTCCCAGCTCTCCTTTGGCTCCTTGAAGTCCCATGACCCCTTCCATGCCGCGGTTTCCGGAAACCCCCACTTCGCCAGGTAATCCCCTTTCTCCCTGGAAAAACAATATAAGAAGTATTATAACACCGACCAAGAATCTGCTCTCACATGCAAGTTATGCCCTTACAATGGGCAACAAAAGCACTTCATTTCATTATGCAAATAAAGAAAATCAGATGTGATCTATTTTGGATATATANTGGTCTGAATATACAATAAACTACCTTATTACAATATTTTAATCTTATCCTTTCGGGGTCTGACAACCCCTAAGAATAGTTGTTCCTATGACTTCAGCTGGGTACACACTTATCCAAAACTCATCCAGTCTGACTACTAGTTGGTCAGACANTTAATAAGTGTGTACGCTCACAAGACTAATTGTGTACAAAATACTTAAATATGAGATGATCTAACCACTAATCAATTGTAAGCTAAGTCATCTGCTTTTATCCAATTCATCCATTGGTGCTTATGGAACAAGTGGAAGTCCATCTGTAAGAGACGGGACAGTCTGAAGGTGGATTGTGCAATGGTTGGGATTCTGATATTAGGAATATTGCACAGGTGGTCTGTTTACACAGCAACTACTACCACTGCTGTGCTGATCCTATAACAATGTATGATTTCCCGGCAATCAGGTAGAGTTAAGGTAGGTGATAAACTTGGAGGATGACTGTGCTGCAATTGTAAGAACCTCCATTCACCAGTGAGCCAGCTGCGAGGCCTCTCCAAAGGGTTAACAAGGAAATCCCGGTCTGTCCCTTAGGACTTGCATTCAGACAATCCCAGTCATGTGAATTATGGCAGGCAGTGAGAAGAGGCACGTTTCCTATGACACGGGTCTACATGATCGCACGCCAGGGGAAGCGCTACCTGACTCTTGTGCAAGNCGTGAGAGGGATATAAATACACCTATGTACAAGACTGTCACAGGACATGGGGGGTGAATGACAGGGTCTCTAAATAGCAGAATCACTGATGTGCTGTTACGTGTTGTCTCTCTACTGTCTAATGTCCCTGTGTGACCCAGCTGTCTGTATATATCACATGTAAACCGGCCTCTGCGTTTGACATCATACATATAGCGTATTACACAAATATAGGTGTAGGTGAATTAGGGGAAGATAAAGACCAACAATCCAAGAGACTCATGAAAGGTAAATACATTTAGCTGTGGCTTGGGAACCCCTGTTAAGTGTATGTTATAAGACGCCCAAAGGCCACAAGGCCTGTCTGAGCACAGGATTACGTCTCCTATCCTGGCAAAACAGATACATACGTTTATTCTTCTGTCAGTAACCAGAAGANCCAACTTGCAGAATTTGAGAATCTTGTGTATTACCATAAAACCTTAACATCCATTAATGTTAATACCCATCACCAGGAAAACTAGAATTTGGGACCTGACGACCAGAGTGGCGAGATCACCCCACAGTCCTTCCCTGCTCATCCACTGGGCAAATGTACACTGGTTCCCGTAGTTTNAGCGGGCAAGTGATTAGTGGCCGTGGAGAGACCTCAGCCAATCATTGCGTAGCACAGAAACCTTGGACCAATCAGCGCACAGCAGGTGTCGCAGAAACCAAAAGAGTTTATATGTAANGAANCGCATNTATATAAAAAACTGCATGTACTTTTTTATTAACCTTTTATTGATTTATTTATTTAAATCCTGGCTCGTAATTTTTGTAAAAGCCGCGTTGTAGCGCCATATAAAAANGTTTTTCATGCACACATAAACCCTTAAGAAGGACAAGAGAACTCTCTAGGAAACAGATGATCGTCATTAGGGGAGNAATACTTCAAAGGTTTTTCTGTGTCCTCACCCAGTGTAAATATTTGCTNGATATTTTAACTGTTTAGTCTCTGTAGTAAAGCTGGGTACTCACTGCAGCGTGTTCACGTGACTTTCTTTCCTATCATATGATCAATGTGCGTTTGAACCAGTCATGCTTTACCTTGTCAAAGTCCATCACAGTTGTTGATTTGGATCTTTGGACCCTCTTAATTTTACAAATCAAATAATAAGGCAATGTCATAAGATTGACCAAGGCGTGCTGATCAGGACTATCATTTATATAATAAGCATTGAGTGAAATTTATGAAGCATGTACCCAGGTTAAGTAAGAGCTCCCCCCATAGGTCAATTACAGATCACATGCCGTAATCCAATTCACAGCGTTAACATTTTGTCTGAGTTACATCCAAAGATGTGTTCAGTATGTTTTGCTCATGTACATTAAATGTTTTATTAACTCAATCAATCATGAACGTGTACCTGGAGTATTTGAGGGGTTATAAGGGTTTGAATATTCTGCTATTACATATTGTCATCCTTTGTGTTATGTCTGCATAAAGAGAATGGTGTTTTGTCACCATCTTATGATGTCACATAGCTGTGAGACAGGCAGAAAGGCCTCTCCACTGGAGATTAATGGGAGTACTGTTGCTGCTTGCTCTATGTATATCATGGTGTTGTTGGCTTTTCATGTTTAAATAATGGTTTATTCCTGTACATATTCAGTAAATAATCAGTAATAAGTCATTGACAGAGGAACAGTCACATGCAGATTTAGGGTATGACTATATTAGTTTGAGTGCAAACAAACCATATGTTACCTACCTTTACATCTTCTAGTATAACCTACCCTCCCCTAACCTACCTTGCATCCTCTTATCTATCCTCCTCTTACAGTACTTAGTCTTCTCTAACCGTCCTGACCTTCTCCTATCTTCCACCAATATTTTTCACCTTAAANTGCCTTTCCTCCTCCAACATTCCTTACCTTCTCCTATCCTCCTCATTCTCCGACCTTCCTTTCTTCTCCTATCCTCCTCCAACGGTTCTTACCTTCTGCTGTCTATCTACCAACAACATTCCTTACCTTATACTGTCTATTCTCCTCCAACCTTCCTTACCTTCT
>JABWIB010006495.1:0-13366 GCA_016617825.1 Platyplectrum ornatum
CTTCTAAGGGCGTAGTCCAGTGTTAGCAAATCTTAGCATAAACTGCAGGTGTAAAGCAATAAGCAGACTTATCAACGTATCCATGTATCCCTCCAAATCCCCTCTTAGAATCATATTTTCATATGATATGATTCTTATCCAAATTCCTCCTGCTGCGGTACTTAGCCAAGTATTGTAGGTAATCCCTGGGGGTGTCTTCCCTTAATGGGATAACACTCTCATACATCAATGCTGTTTCTACTCCCTTAGTGGTTAGTTTTTTACAGCATGGAATTATGCAGTACACTATGATGACAGCTACAACAAGGATAATCAAAATACAAATACCAAGTTGTACCAGGGCCTGTTTCCAGTTTTCAAACCACCCAAAGTATTGGCTCCATGGATTATCGATACCTGAGTTCTTTTTAAGCTCTATGGACAGGTTTTCTAGCTTTTTAATGGCCAAAGTGACTTTACCATTAGAACCAGTGTTGTCTGGAATATAAGTGCAACACCCTTCGACCATTCCAATGTACACACACGTACCACCCTTCTCAGCTAACATCATATCCAGTGCCATCCTATTCTGAAAAGTCATTTGGGAGGTAGCCTCTAATTGTTCAGCTATTCCTTTAAACACTTCTTTGGTATCATTAACAAATCTCTGCTGATTGTAATAAATGTAATTTATCCAAGCAACATTCTTATTGACTCCTATAGCAGGTATAATTGACTCAAAACCTGCTGCTACCTCATCTCTGGCCTTAAACTCATCTGGGACCCCTCTTGGGACCCCAACAGCATCAATGTACACATGTGGATCAAAACTAGCTATAGGGGCATCTCTCCGCCTCCTTGAGTGTGGTTGGGGAATAGTACTTTGGATGGATTTTTCATCATCAGAGATTATATGGATAGGCATGATAATTTTGGCAAGAGCACACTGACCTTTCCATGGTGTGTCTAGCTTAGGCCTGAGTTTCATATCTCCACAGACATAGTAAATATCACCCAAGGATCTGGTCTGATTTACCAAGGTTGTGTTCCTGACCTCAGCGCAATAGCCCTCGGGGAAGTTCTAAAAGTTCTTCCCCTTTTCATCATGAGAAGAATAACAGGTATAATTCCCTGGATAAATTGTTATGGTGTTGCCTGGGTTGGGGTTTTTCGACAAAAGGGGATATTCCTTTTTCCAATGCTCACAAGCAGAATCATTAGTGTGGGTATTGTTATAAAGGCTGAAAAAGCATTCTTCCTGTTCTATAGGGATAGTCAGGGGTACTGTGCCTAGATGAGGCCTGGACTTTCCACACACATAGCAATTACTCATATTGTGTTTGTTGGCATTATACCTCATCCATTCTAACCAATAATTGACATCTGAAAAACCCGTTTCAATAGCTAAAGTATCTTCAAAGGTTGGATTGTTTACTGCTAACATGTTCTGGAAGGTAGTGATGTGTGGTTTAAGGGGATTGGTATGTTTAGATAGGGAACTTTTGTTTTCCCAATCTTCGTTGTTGAACATATCCTTCAGGTAAAACTTTATTCTAGATGACCCCACCATATGAGTGCTCAAAACATACTGGCCTGCATCTCCGGGTTGTGGGTGTCTAATGCTTAGTATATGTCGGGCGTTACAGGGGCTTTGCTTAACCAGGGACATTCTAGTGAGTAGGGCTAGTCTGTTACGCGCCTCTGGAGGCTCGTATCCCCAACTTGGGCCGGTATTCCATCCCACAGAACCCCAGTAGTCACAATTATATCCCCATTGACGGCTAGTTACACATATGTATGCTGTCAGACCCTTGTTCCCCGGATTCCAGTCTGGAGCGCAACCCCAAGTGTACATATATCCATGGCAATATTCTATATCGCAATAGTTAAACACGAAGGTGGCTACGTCTGTGTTTGAAGAATTGTACCAGAAAGTATAACGACCATCCTTTTGGGTAATAGCTACCTCAGCATGGGTAATAGAAGCAGTCGCAAGACATATCATTGTACTGATGAAGCACCATTGTCCAAAATTGTCTGGCGTGTTCTTCTCCATCCTGTGACCCCTGTCTCTCTTCGGGTTGGAGGTATGGGCAGTCTGCCCCTTCTGGTACCTCGATGTCTTCTCGTTGGAGGTCAAGGCTGTCTGCCCCCGTTAGTACCTCTTGTAGTTCCTGTTCTGGTTGTGGTTCTGAATTGACAGTAGGGACTTTCTTCACTCGAGAAGCATGTATCCAGACTGGGCTCTCGTCAGTCAAAACCGCTGTCCTGGTTACTGCCACAACTTCGGCTTCTGGACCATAAGTGAAATCTCCTGGGCCTTTATTCCTCGGGAGCACCTTCACAACGACTTTATCCCCCACCTTGAAGGGATGTGTTGGTACCTGTGGATTAGAAGGATTCTTGCGTATTACAGAATTCTCAATCTCTGAGAGTTTGGTTATGAGATTCCTTACATACTCTTCCCTTATCAAGTCTAAGTCCCCTTCCTGCATTACCAGTGGTCCTTTTGCCCATGGTGTGGGGAATGGTCTTCCCATCAGGATCTCGAAAGGTGAGTATCCCAGAGTCTTATGAGGGGTCATTCTAATCTCTGCTAAGACAATAGGGAGGACTTGCTTCCATTTATGGAAGGTACCTCCTGTGGCTTTCCTCAACTTATCCTTAATAGTCCTGTTCATCCTTTCAACAATCCCTGAACTTTGGGGATGATAGGGAATGTGGAACTTCCATTCTACCTGTAGGGCCTTAACAAGAGCCTGAGTAACTTTCGCTGTGAAAGGAGTACCATTATCACTGTTTATCTGCAGGGGACATCCCCACCGAGGAATGATCTCCTGTGTCAATATCCTAGCTACTGTTTTTGCATCTTCTGATCTGGTAGGGAACACCTCAGGCCATCGAGAAAACATATCCACAATGACCAAAGCATATTCTTGTTTAGCCTCTCCACTAGACTTGGGGATGTGTGTGAAATCAACCTGNAGATGTGTAAATGGAGTGGTTGGATACTCCAAGTGTTGGTGTGCTGCTTTTATGGGATTGTTTGGGTTATTTCTCAAGCATGTAATGCATCTGCTCACATAGTTGTTTACCAGTGTTTTCCCATCTGTAATGTAAAAATCTCTGTTAAGCAACACCCATGTTGTATGTTTGCTATTGTGTCCTACACTATGATAGTGTCTTATGAACAAGGGAGCGCTTGACTGGGGTATGCATGGTTTCCCCTCTTTGCAGATCAATCCTGTCTTAGGATTTTTCTGCATAATGGGAAATACCCAATCTGCCAGTTCTTTGGGAGTAGCAGCAGCCTGTAGTTGAGTGAGCAAGAATTGATCGTCTAACAAAGGAGGAGACAAGACTGCCATCTGCTGGTGTGTTATGGGCTGTAATGCAGCCTCTTTAGCTGTTCTGTCAGCAAGGGAGTTTCCCTTGGAAACTTCATCTGTGCCTGCTGTGTGGGCTCTGCAGTGCAGGATAGCAATCTGTGAGGGTAAAAGGAGAGCCTGTAGAAGTTCTTTAATGAGTTGAGAGTGTGAAATGCCTTTACCATCAGCCCCTATAAAGCCTCTCCTTGCCCAAATGACCCCATGATCATGTACCACCCCATAGGCATACTTGGAATCTGTATAGATGGTGACAGGTTTGCCTTCATAAAGCTGACATGCTCTGGTGAGAGCAATAAGCTCAGCAGCTTGTGCTGATTGGTAGGGTATTGGTTTGGCCTCAAGGATGCTATGCGGGAGGCGTACCACAGCATAACCAGCGTTGTATGTGTGGTCATTAGGTCTGCTACAGGAGCCGTCAACAAAGATGTGATCCGACCCTGGGATTGGTACAGGGGACATGTCTAGTCTGGGTGACGTTTCTACTTCTATAGTCAGGGAACAGTCGTGGTCATCAGGTAACTCATCTTCTGGACCTTTCAATCCCAGTAAAGCATTAAGAATGGGGGCGGGGCCAGAGGTTGTGTTGGCATATTTGATAGTGAGAGAGGGGTTGCCAAGCAACAGGACCTCATACCCACTGAGACGTTGGGCCGACATGTGCTGAGTGTGTAAACCCTCAAGCAAGGCCACCACGTTGTGGGTTGTATAGAGTGTGGTAGGGTGTCCTAAGGTGAAGACAGTTGCCATTTCAACCACCATTGCACATGCTGCCAGTGCCCGAAGACAGGCAGGCATACCTTGGACCGACACAGGCATTACTTTGGAAAAGAATGCCACGGGGCGCAGCTTTCCTCCATGTTCTTGGGTCAGAACCCCCGCCATGGTTTTACAATTGTCCCTTGCATAAACTTGGAAAGGTTGTACATAGTTGGGGAGGCCAAGTGCCGGGCTTTTAAGCAACAAACATTTCAAGTTGTCATAGGCATTCAACATTTCTTGTGACCATTGTATTTGCTTAGGTTTGTCACTGAGGGTGGCTTGCCTCAGTATGTTGTCATAATAGGAACAGTCAGATATCCACTGCCTGCAAAAGTTTATCATACCCAGAAATGACAACATTTGATTCTGGGTTGTTGGGCGGACCAGACCCAAGACAGACTCAATGCGGCGTGGGCTGACTTTCCTTTCCCCTTTTTGTAAGACAAAACCTAGGTATTCAACCTGTGTCTGACACCATTGCATTTTGTTTTTGGACACTTTGTGCCCATTGTCACATAGGCATTGTAACAGTGATACACCATCAAGTCGGCAGGCCTCCTCCGTTATACTACAGAGAAGCAGATCGTCTGCATACTGTAGCAGGACTGAACCTTGGGGGGGGTGCCATGATTTTAAAGTGGCTTGAAGGACAATGCTATACGCGGCCGGTGAATCAATATAGCCCTGGGGCATACGGCACCACGTAAGTTGCTGGCCCTCAAAAGAGAATGCAAACAAAGGTTGTGTCTGGGGGTCCACTGGGATGCTAAAAACCGCATTCTTTAAATCTATCACAGAGTAATAGGCAGCATCTGCAGGAATGGCCGAAAGGAGTGTGGTTACATCTGGCACAAGGGGCGCTATGGGCACGATAAGTTGGTTAATTGCCCTAAGGTCTTGTACAAATCTGATGCTCCCATCAGATTTGACAACCGGGTTAACCGGTGTACAATATGGAGAGACTATAGGTGTAAGAACCCCATTTTTCAAAAAATGCTGTATCATGGGCTTTAGGCCTTGTATTTTCTCTGGAGAGAGAGGATATTGTTTCTGATATACTGGTTGTATGCCTGGTTTCAGATTGGCTATATAGGGGGTGCATGAAATGATACCAGTATNGAATGGGCCGGTTGCCCAGACAGTGGGGTCAACGTCATCTAACTCTGGGGGGTCATTGTCAGAGATCATGGGGAAGTAGGGGGAACTAACGTCCAATCCATTTCCCGCAGGGATGATAGAAATCTGGAGTTTCAGGAGAAGGTCACGTCCGAGCTCATCCCACATGTCATTTATACCCGCCTTAGTATTGAGTGGGTATCGGGAAGCTGCACCGTCCCATGCCCTGGTATTCTGTCTGACAATCTCATTAATAGTCGGAACCTTTGTCCAGTCCCACCCGTTATGATGTTCAATNACCCCATCAATAATAAGTCTCATGTCTTCCTGTGTAAAATTACGGCCGTTACATGCCTTCTTTAAGTAACTGATGCAACCTCTAGGGGCTACTGTGGGCTTAGGACAGTTTTTAATGATTCTGTCCAGGTCTTCGACTTCTAGGGGTTTCTTAAGAAGTTGCTCACCTACAGTCATGAAAGGGGCCTCTAAATGTGGCGTACCTTGAAAATCCTCAGAGTCAGTATTCTCCCTTTCTTCTTTGATGGTCTTCTGAATTACTGTGCCTGATCTAAGTCTAGTCACGTTTATCATGTCTGAGGAGGGCGTAGTATTAACGGAAGTAGCAGTGTATTCATCTCCTCGGGCGGGAAAAGGAATAGGGGCGGGGGAGGGAACAGGAGCGGGGGANGGCCAAATGGAAGAATCAATGAGGTAGGGAGAATCAGTATTAAAAGGGGCGGTAGGAGGTGTAGGTGTGACGGGAGGAANGGGGAGTAGTTTTGGGTAACGGTCTGATGGAGATTGGTTTGGTGGGGGCCGGGGTGTTGGCCCGGTCTGGGACGCTACAGTGAGTGCAAGAAGGTCTTCATCTTTTAGTGAGGGGTATTGTCCTGGTGTAAGAGTTTTTGGGACATTGAAAGGGTGTTGTAATTGTATGGTATAGGGGGGAGGAGGACATAAAGTTGGAGGGGGTCGTTTATCAAGTAGTTTAAGATCAGTATGTGTCTTTTCTGCTTGGTGTAAAATAGTGGCGTCTTTTAGTTTAAGTTTTGTCTTACTTTTTCGATTAAATGAAATGTCCTTCCAGTAAGGGGCGATGGTCAACCATTGTTCACCGCCTGCCCTCATGTATGTCATATCCCAACCAGGGTCAGGATCGTAATATGGCCATGCCTCCTTGTCCCCCAGACAAAGGCCCTTTACCATGTCCATGTAAAAAGGGTAATTAGATCCGTCTCTAGGAAAGGGGTTGGGACTTTTAACTGCCTCTGTCCATCCTGCTAAGTTATCCACCCATGGGTTGACAAGATAGTAGTTTGTGGGCGAGACGCGACCAACATAGTCTTTACATGTCTCTCCTGGTTCGGGCGGAGGAAATGAGGATTGTTTACTGTGTCCCGAACCCATGATAAGATATAATTCTACCACGGACAGTTATCGTGTTCGTCACACTGGTCAATTATCTCCTGTTCAAAATATCTGTGGTCTAGGGAGTATGGACAAAAGAAACGGTCAGGGGATGGTCTTTTAGTCAGAGTATCAAAGGTTTGACCCTCGGGAATTTCACAATGTGCGTGATAACCTGTCGTCAGTATTCCTCTAATAATTCTAGACTTAAAACCACTAAAGAAATACTCTTTCGGTTCGTAACCTTCAGTCCTAACAAACCCANATTTTCTTGTGTCACTTTTACAGATAAAAGTCAATTTACAATGCCATTTCCTTCCCGTAACATACCACTTGAGGGCGCCCGTACAACATCCACAACCAAAAGGACTCGTTAGATCGTTTTCACTATCTTCACACTCGTCTGAATGGTCACTTTCAATATTAACGTTACTTGCCATATGTTTTTAACAGATCTGAGAGAAGGAATCAGACCCGACAGAAAGACCCAAGGGCACCGTCATTCACAGGGTAAGGACAAGTCTCTAACTGCGGATGAATGAGGGTTGATCTCTGATCAATCTGTCAGTTTAGTTCCTTTTAAAATTGTCTTAAATATGTCACAGTTATTTACACGTTACTCTACAGGGATGTTGATTCCTTGCCGGTACAATATTTGTCAACACCCAAAGTAATTCCCATANGCACATGCCAAAATATACATAAAGTAATTAAGAAAACAAACCAAACAATAAAACAATAAGTAAATACCTCCCAGTCGAACATCGGGTTAACTGAAAAAGATAATCTATATATTAAATGACAAGTGTATAATATCTTTGAACGTACACTTACCACCCGTTCAATAGATATTTACACAGCGTAATAATTAAAAGTTTTACTAAGACAATTAGAATATTTGTGATCACATAATTCAGGCGATCATATCGGGGTGAGTAATATTCGCGAATAATGACTTATTATATAGAAATATTTATAGAAGTATAGTATGAGATTTATATCAAAAGTTTTTAAGAAGAAATACCCGCCCTGTTAATAATAACAGCGTATTTCTGTTTAAAATACAGTTCGTCAACTGTATTACCTGAGTCCTCTATAAGGACCAACCTGAGTCCCTCCCAGTGGGACCAAATATCCTGGGTCTCCTGATGAGACCTAACTGAGTCTCCCCAATGAGACCCAAAATGGTCCGTCAAAATATTGACGGACGTCCTGAGGGGATAAATTCCCCCTTTTTTTTTTTTTTTTTTTTAGGCTATCTGGTTGACACCCCGATGTGATGACCTCATAGGTACCCGTGAGAGCAATACTTAACACAACACAGAATAAACACACAGTTATTGGTTAAGAATCACTCTATTTATTAAGTGCGCAACAAAACATTANATAGTGGTTACATAGGGGTGTATACAACATTTGGCAACAGACAATTGGCTCAGCTGTTGTTGCTGGGGGGTATAAGCAAGGCATGCAAAATATAGTATCACGGAAGACCCTTGATCACGAGGAGGACACGAGGTATATGTACTTATAAGGAGTTCCTATCATGCTCTTATGATGCTGATGCTACATGTTACCCACAAAGCAAATAACTGACATTTCACCAGATGTTCAGACGGTTTNAGGTATTACCTTATATNGGCTTGTTTTTACAAAGCAGTCTTCGTGCCCACCTAATTATACTTCTAAGGGCGTAGTCCAGTGTTAGCAAATCTTAGCATAAACTGCAGGTGTAAAGCAATAAGCAGACTTATCAACGTATCCATGTATCCCTCCACCATCCTAATCCAGTTTGGCAGCACAGTCAGGACTGCTGCCCCAACTCCCCTATCCATCAATATTGGGTGATGCATACAATGTGGCTGGTTTTAGGAGAGAGCCACCATCNGGTGTACTGGCCTACTTTTGACCATTGGAGTTGCCCTGGTGATCATGGCTTTCTACAGACTTCTCTTCTGATCATACAGTGAACCTCATCACACTTGTGTTCATTAGAGTTAACTGCTCCACTTGATAAGAAACCAGCCCAGAGGTACCNTACATTATTCTGTAGCTAGATCAGACCATCTTTATATCATGCCAAAAAAAATAACAGTGCTATTTTGAAATCTGTATTGCCACAGCTGATACAATGCAACAGCACATTAGATAAATATATATGTGTGTATATACACAATTGCCCAGCTTTACTAGATTTACAGATTTACTAATCATTTGTTCTAGACGCTTGTAGACATTTCATGTGTTTTATAAGTTGCTTCTTTGTTACATTACTGCGACTGAGCGGCATAAAATATGGCGTAAACACAAATATTTCTTTCGGGACGTAGCAGAGATACATTAATTTTCGCGGTCTAAGAATAAGCACATAGGTCCGGATCCAGACTTTTACAAAACACAAGGAGCAGAACACGTTCACTGGCATAAACTCCCCGTTCACTCGACTGACTCTGTCAAACTCATTTCTGGGTCTTCTCTGCACTTTAACCGATGCCCGGCAGGTAATGTGCCGATGTGCACAGTCAGTACCTAGGTAATGTGAGAAATGGACAAAGCTTTCTGCACTTTTACCGATCACCCCGAGATAAAGTGCACATTACTTAAGTAATGTGCACATTAACTGATTTCTGCACGTTACCTGTAACACACACACACATATATATATATATATATATATATATATATATATATATGTATATTAGTGTTTGTGTATGCTGTGGAGAATAGCAGAGAATAAACATTAATGTAAGCCTATGTACAGACCCCAACTCTATGACCTCCCAGCTGGATTTAGAAGTTGTGGAATTTACTGAAATTTCTACTAAGTGGAAACTACAGATCTATTCACTGCGATCACAGGACACAAACTAGAAAACACAACAAACAATACTGCAGATGTTTGTGCATCTGTGGTATCTGGTGTGTACTTATTGTGNTATTTAAGGTCACTATATACAATTTCCTGCCTATGGTAAAGATCACAAAACGACAACTAACAACAGCATCATATTAATTATGAAACAAGCCCCTCACAATAGGATATAGTACTTTAATAATGGGTCTATTGTAAGATCCTTGTGTCACAGATATTTGCTTCTTAATAACCTTTTTATATACTTTTTTGTCAAAGTTTTATTTTATACATCTTACACTGACCATGCACTAAAGGTATCCCTGGTAATTGCTCTGCGGGTATATTGCATTGTGGACACTAATATGCTAATAAGATCAGGTCAAATCCCAAACTCAGAATTTCAGGCCAGTGTGTNTTTGGACTGTAGAGTCAGTATTCCAGCAATAATCAGCTAAACGTATAGTGTGTAGTCAGCTATGAAACACACACACACCTCGGATTACAATGCAACAATGCAATCCCTGTGTTTATATATTAAAAACAGAACCTGTCAATTCCAGTAAAGCACAGATAAGGATTTCTCAACCTCTGAGCAAACACACAGTGTACACAAACCCAATTGTCTACAAAGAGTCAAAACAACTGCTCTGAATGTTCAGTTCATTAAACCTTGGATACCATCCGTGGTCAGGATGTGCCCCAAAATCCTCCTTTTCTTTGTCATTCTCTGCACTTCTTGTGCCTGGGGTCAAAAGAAGAAACCTGAGAACCCCATTGATGCAATACAAAACGTGGCCAACTTTGACCCCACTCAGGTAAGAGATGAGAACACTTGCTCTGCTTTGATTAGTACAGTGAGAGAACAATCTACAACTGGACAGTTTCCAGATCTATAGGGCCGCTGGTGCACTGGTTGTTGTGTCTCCGGCACCAGATAAACGGCAATATTTCCTTCTTTTTAATAGTAATAGTTTTAATGTAATAGTTTTTAAAGCAAAGCAGACAGCAATATAATCATTCCACATATGCATCTGTGATTCTATCTATCGCCTAATTTCACCAAAAAAAACTGGGATAACTTATTGATCACATACAGGACAATGACTCGAGTATAAGCTGAGGGGGTCACTTTCAGCACAAAAAAATGTGCAGAAAAACTGGGCTTATACTCGAGTATATAAAGTAATATTACAAACATATAAAAACATGTTTGATGTGATCCATGCCCATACATATATAATGTCAGAGCATACAATAGCCACAATCACAGAGCTCGGGTAAAAACATCAGTGTTTGAAGATTTTGAGATCGAAACCATTCTGCTTAGTTAAATTTAAGACTCAATTTGTAATTGATATATTATAATAATGTATTAATAGGAATCACATGATGGGACCTCTTATCATGTTTTAAGACTATTCTATGCTAATTATGACGTTGAGGGTGGGGGATAAACTTGCACATTGGTAGGGAAAGGGCACGGTCGTATATTTGCAATAATGTATGTACCCTTTCCTCACCGGCCATAATAACATCTAGTGAGTTATTCTCCGCATGGAATTGCGAGACACGGAACACACAAGGTNGTATTACAAAGTACGGTAATAATCCAGACACGGGAACCACCATTAATTCACATTCATAGGAACTAAAACACTTCTGGAAACCTATGGTTCTATTGATCAGAAGTCTGTAGTGCTAGGGGAGTGATTAACATAGAATTACGCAATTCAGCATTCACATGCATATAGTAAATCCAGTCCATAGGTTCTTGTGTGCTGACACCCAGGGAGGCGGCAGTTCCTGCAAGGCCTGCTATGTATCTCTGCGGAGCCTGTGTGAACCCAGGGCCCTGGCTATGATTGTCACTATTACACAGATTTAAACACGTGCAGGTTGGAATGCTTTTATTTCCTGACACATTGCATATTACAGGATGTAGTGCTGAATATTGTGCTCTCAGTTCGCAGGAAAGTGGTATCTGCTTTCAGTTGCTTCCGAGTGTAACTACCTGAAGACCAACAACCATCGCGTGGAGGCCACCATAATCCAGGTGACCCCATCTAAGAACTCCCAGGGTGCTGAAATACTGGCCGTCAGCACTTTCAGGAAGATGTAAGAAGATTCTGTACCATGTGTCATTTTTTTACAGTATTGATAGAGATGCTGAGCCCAGGGCCGGTGCTACCACTAGGCAATCCTAGTGGAAGAGATAGATATGTAAATTGCAGCTAGCAAGGTACTGATTATAGTCATAGATAGAAATAGGAATTATAATATATATAGATATATGTAACACATGCATGTTTTATCAAGAAAGGTGGGTGAGCGGGAGTGAGCAGGAGGTGTGACTTTATGCTTAGGAAGCCCAGACACCCAGCACCACCCCGCCTTAGCCAGACTTAAGAGTTTGGTCGCAATCTGAGTTCCAATCAGGGGCTGGCTGGTAAATTTAGGCTCGGGGGTTTGGAGCTAAGCTCCACTGTATATCACCCTGTTAGTGTGTAGTTTCGGTGTGTGTGTATAATGTATATAAATTTTTTTTCCATTATTTCTTGTCTACAAAGGGATGGAATCTGCTGGGAGATTAAACATGCTTATCTGGCAAATAAAAAAGCAAAGGGAAGATACACATTGAAAGGTCGGTACACATATATAATGAGGTAGGTGTGTCCATAGTTACTGAATGTAACTTCTATTTGTTTATATTCATAGTGAAAGGATACCAGGGTAGCCTGGATATTGTAGTGGCAGAGACGGATTACCAGAATTACGCTATAGTCTATCACCAGCGGAGGAACAAGATAAGCCTCAAACTATACGGTCAGTATATGCAGATGCTGCAAAGCCACACAAAAGTACTAAGAACAACTGGATTATTACTGTCTAGAATTGTATAGAACAGAAGTACNTAATAAATCCTGACAATAGTTTATTATATAATGTAAGATGATCACCCACTACAGGGATTCTCGCTCCCGGCAGAAAGAGACCAAAAATACAGGACTTATCCCCCGATGGTACCACCATGCTTGCTTGGATCGATAATCCATGTTGAGGAGTGAGGGGCTGCCTGCCTGCATGGGCCTCCTCCCCCCCTCCTGGCTGGACTTCCCTGTCTGTCTGACTATCATTTCTGGCAGGGATAATAGTGATATAGTAATGGAAACCCTCTGTCTCTTGCAAAATGCATCTTTCATTCATATTTGCTATGATTATAGAGTGAGACACACAGGGAAACACCGGCCAGGTGGGAGGCACAGCGTCCGATTATCAGACTTGCCCACACACTACATCCCCTCTGGACAATGATCACTTGGGAATCCTGGACGATCATATTATAGGCCGAGAGATTTACAGGGATGATAATCTGAGGTTTCAGAAATCCACCTGCACCACACACTAGCGATCTGTACTCCGATCCATGGGCTGATAATATCTCTACTGTATGGCCTACTTAAGCACATTAAGTAATAAGTATTGGTGGCATATAATGTGTCTCAAAGCTCCATTTGTGCCATATGCGCTTGTTTAAGACATCTATTNCCCTCTCCATAAACCCTTATATGTCATCACAGGCAGTAATAGCGAGGTGACCCCTGCTGATTTCTATTACTATTAATCCATTGTTCTATGTCTTGTTTCTCAGGGAGAAACCCATCATTGAGTGACGACATCTATAGGAAGTTTGACGACCGGGTCATTAAACAGAAGATAGATCTGGAATACGTTTACCCATTCCCTGCATACGGTGAGTGTGAGTGTATCTGAGAGTGAGTGGTGTGAGCTGCATAATAGCATGAAGGTGACACATCACAGTTGTCAGGGCTAATAGACGTTATCTGGGAGGAAAGGCTCAGCC
>JABWIB010006496.1:0-10862 GCA_016617825.1 Platyplectrum ornatum
CAGACTTACGCAAAACAGTCGTTTTTCACTATCAATAGTAAAAGTGCACATTTGCATGCTTTAAGAGTCTGCTGTGCATCTCAGACCATTTACAATGGCAGGGTGGGACAGCAGCGTTGTGTACTTCAGGTGCGCTAAGCAGGAGAGGGGATGTATGTTAATCATATGGCAAGCCTATATGCGTGATCTACATGTACCATAAGGGTCTAGTAGTATAACTNGCCTTCNGCACAGGGACATTATTCTCCNNTTTAGTAATTTAGGATGACGTGGGGCACGTTAGCATAGCTCCAAAGCTAATGAGAATCGCTGCTAACAATGGCTCTTATGTCTGGACATGGCCCAATGTTTAGTCATTTAGTCCCAGTTTGCTGCTATTTCTACTCAGTTTATTAAATATTATAAAGGCTTCAGGGTTACTTGGTTTTTACGTCATCTCTCTAGAGCCACTTCAGTACTTTAAATGTTAAAGTACAAGTAAATTGCACATAATAATAAACCAACTATTTTAAAACTATTGAAAGCAAAAGAGTATTCAAGTACATGCAGCATATACATTATTCATGATGGCTGAACTTTAGAGAGCAACATAAATTGAATTGTTTATTTCTATATTAGTCTACCCGCGCTGTGCCAACTACTATCTTATTGTGCGAGATCTGGCAGTAGTTACGGGACACATTGGTCCCTGCAGAGCTGAGGCCAAGCACTTGCATCTGATTAGCTGGCAGGTGCTACTAAACACCATGCGCTAGAAGCAGTTTTCCGTCTCTCTGCGGACTTCGGCTCAGTTACAACTGTTAAATCTTTGGAAGCGAGAAAATGCATAGACAAGGAAGAGGATAATTACGTGGTGTCAGTCACATCTCATGCAGATACAATTTACCTAATGCAATTTGGCAATGGAGAGCAGATACTGCATTGTGACACTTTCACAGCTCATAGTGTTGTGCAACTTCTATTTTTGGAAGACAGTGGATTTAACTTGCAGGGCATTGATGCCTTTATAGACCTGCCAATCGTATTAGAATTTCTCATATTCTTTTCACAAGGGTCGTGGGGCTATATTCGCTCTAGTCGTTGCGCTTAAACTGTTACACCTCAGTGGCTTAGAACCCAATCCAGGGGTGGATTTGATTGCAGTGAGCATTTACATTNTATACACATTACACAGCGGTGATTTGAGCCAAGCCTGTAGGAAGATCACGGTGTCAGGGAATACTTGAAGATAATACATTGAACTTGAAATTGAGTACCTACGTTTTCCTTTTTAAAATTGTATATAGGATGATTTCATATTGTTTAAGTAAATCTGAAATTCTGAATAATAATAATAATAATGAAAACATAGGGAAACACAATAATGTACAACATATTAATTCACNGGAAATATTTTAAATAAGCCTCCCAATCCATATACTGCTATATCTATGCTCATTTTTTATTTCCAAGTACCCTAAACATATGGGGGTGTGATGATAAAAAAGGAAATCTCTAAATGTATCTATCCAATAGGGCTAAATAAAATAGATTAAATTAAATGTTGCTCATAGCTAGCAAATATACATGAAAAAGGAGGAAGTCATTCAAGCGCAGTGGTGAAGCATGGGAGAAGTCCTGGGTATGGGGTTGAGAATTGGTGATCAGTAGGGAAAATAGACAGCAGTGGTTATCTGAATGGAGGAGATGGGATGGATTGTACACGTAGATGAGAGAGGGGGTAAGGTGCAGTGGTGTAAGAGGCGGCCTTAAATATGAGGGTAACGATTTTAAGGGGAACTGTGTAAANGACAGGAAGACAGTGGTGGGTTTGGCGTAAAAGGTAGAAGAGCGTGAGAGGAAGATAAGTTTGCACCAAGTCAGCAAACTTGGGGGGTGGAGACAGAGACCATAGCCAATGGTGATACTGACAGGGAGGAGAAGATAAAAAAAAAAAAAGTTGTGTTTTGGCCATGTTTAGCTGTAGGAAGCACTGGTCCATACGTGAAGATAGGGTTGCTAGGTAGATCAGAGAGGAGAGAGGGGTTCAGGTCAGGGANGAGAGGTAAATATGGGTGTCGTCAGCATAGAATGTTTGTTGAAACAAATGGAGCTTATGAGGATACCAAGAGAGGAGGTGTACAAGGAGAAAAAGAGTGNCCAAGGGCAGAACCCTGGGGAACACCAACAGGGATCTAAGCAGGGAGAGAGGATATGTTATGACTAGAGAAGGAACAGTTGGAGAGGACTATGTCAATAAGATCAAAATATCAGAGAGGTTTGAGTAGAAGAGCATGGGTTCAAAAGCATAAGGCATATCAAGAAGTAGAGAATGGAGTGGTGACCCTTTGTAAGCAAGTCATTGGTGAGTAGTAAGAGGATTCAAGGGAGTTGGTGAGGTAACTGATGAAATGGTGATCAACTAAGCGTTTTGGAGACAAAAGTGATATGTGACTGAACTGCTCTCCCAGTACATATCCTCTGGATCCAATGTTCCATACTGTTTTCAATGGAGGGACAAGATGAGAGGCAGATTAGTCTCCAAAAATGTCTCAATGTCTCAATCTCAACAGCTCTATATTATTGTTTCTAGTTGAGAGTAATATTTCATATAATTTGGGATGCATATTTGGTCCAATATTAGTTAATACATTCTAATGAATACACAATTTACTGTCATATTTATTTACTATAACATTTAAATATACAGAACTGAACCAGTGCCATAATAAAAAAATATAATGTGTACAGTGACTGAAAGTTATAAACAAACTCAGCTGTTAGAATGATCGAACAGGTTTAATATTGGTATAAATCTCAAGAAAATGTTTTAATAATCTACCAAACATTTAGTTTTAGCCTCTTTCACTTTGGAATATGTTCCCAATGTGTCTCCTCAATGGATCTCATTTAGTTGACAATATTTCCTTAGTGGAGCAGTTAAATAAAATATATGAATACATTTTGTGTAATTGGGGTTGGAAAGTTAATATTTTTCTGTTTATAAAATGCACTAGTGGGACGGAGCATTTAAGCTGTGGTGTATGTAATCATTATCAGATGATTATAAATGTGTAATAAATATGATGATAATCTTTTGTGATGCCTCTGTAATGACCTATCACATACTGGAAGAAAACACATTAGTCCACTGACAGGACACACCAAGGCAATGTCTGGCTGGCAGATTTTTGCCTTGAGGAAAGTCTTGGCCCACAATGAAAAGAAATGCGTTGACAAACATAGGGTTATGAAAGGGGGGTTCAATGTTTTAAATACATAGCACTATCATGAGGGCTCTGGCGATGCCACACTTTCTAAAGTAGATGTTAAAATTTAGGAGGCTTATGCAAGCAGGTAAGTCACCTATCGGATGTAACTCTGCATCTGGTCCATGAAGGTTAAATACATATGTGTGGCTACTTGCANAGTAACCGTTATAAATCAGATTTTATGGCTATAATTTTACCAGTAGCAGTCATAAAGTCATAAAATAGATTTGCACAAAAACATATGTGCAATATATNAATACATGATAGAAAATAATCAAGGACATCAGCAACACAATCGATATGGAAACCTAGAAAATAATGGAGGTCAATGGAGATTTGTAGTTTTTCAATTACATCCATTTNGGTATGGCATACCCCAGTATACACCCCCCGCTTCGAGACTTGACTGAAAATATCATTGGATTTCTTCTATCATAAGTGATCTGTCTAATGGTTGACCAGACAAAGGCTAAACCTGTCCAACCAGGAACATAAGCCAACATCGCCATGACGTGGCCTTTCAGAAATAGCCACCTATGAGTGCCACCAAGGCCATAAATCTCTGCTTACTTGGTATTGCTTACCACCAACAGAGACAACAAAACCAAAGACACAAACAGATGGCAAGAACCAAACACAAAAGGGGGAGGGAGGGTGGGAATATCCAAGAAGACACCGAGATTGCTAATAAGAAATCATCATCTTTTAAAGGACCAGTCATGGAGCTAACTCCTGTTCTTCACCGCATCATTCAGTGTCAGTGTATGTACCAGGGCAAGAATTGGTGTTGTATACGGGGGTAGTATGTCTTACCGTCACTTTTCCCACAAATAGAATATATACCAACATATATGTTGGTATATATTCTATAGCAGTTTGGAGCCCACATTAGATATATCTATATATACGTATACAAACATGGGGGCCCCAAACTGCAGTAAAATACATAAATAACAATAATNAACACAACAATCTGGCTGTGGGTCCATTAAAGGGATCCTGTTCCCAGAAGCTCCGGACCTTTGACTGCTGGGGAGCCTGGGTAATCCAACAATGGGGCCAGCGGGCCCCGTAGGGCTTCAGGCCCCATAGCTGCCGCTATGGCTGCTATAATGGTAGTTACGCCCATGCACATATATACTGCACAAATCAATAGATACTTTTTTATTCAGTGTATTAGTTATTGTAAACTTTCCTAAAGGACAAAAATAGCACCATGAGCACCATTTCTATACTTTTAGGGAAGCTTTTACTAGGTTAAACACAACCATAGTGGTCTTACATACATTTTCGCTCATTACCATCTTATTCGACTTAGCTACAACACGTAGTAACCGTTCACCTGTAAAGTTTGTGTACTTATGCAAACATTCGAGCCTGAGAATTGGCTCATTTGCAATAACACAGCCTTAATGTAAATGGCCTACATTAGATTCCTCTCCAGCAAAGCNGTTTGAACCTAACCACAGCAGTGAACGTTGTTCCTTTGTTTCCCGATGCGAAAGTGCGCAGTTACAATGCGCTAACGAGCGTACATCTCAGTGTGTATNGGGCCTTTTAATTTTATTTATAGATGTCATTTGCCACTTTCCAAAGTCTACACATCTCATTGACTCCTAATTTGTCTTGGCGTAATTAACAAAACTGTGTTAAGGTTTAGGTCAATTCTCCGACATAACCGTTTTTCTGCAGATTAACCACAAAACAAAGTGTCAATGGGAGGAAATAAACAGGTTTAAAGATTGGTGGAAGATTTAGCGGCACATTTGTGGATAATTTATATTGAGCCAGGTACAAATTAGANGTAAAATAAGCAATCAACTGTGCAGCTAGAAAGTTGTATAAAAATGAAAACACATTGTTATCCCAGGCACGGATAATTTAAAGGTGCTTTATAAGTGCGGCATTTCGAGCAGACTCCCAGAGCAAATACCACAGACGCTTTGAAAGGCCATAAAAGTAAAAAATGGATTTCAATAAACCACAGTGTAAAAACAAACTCCGAAAAAAAATCTGCAAGTAAGTGGAAAAGAAAGTAAATGAGATAAAGATACAACATACGGCTCTCATTAGGTTTTCAACAGATTTACCTATAGCAGCTGCAAGTAATCAACAATTGTAAGTGTATTTCACCCCTTCGTTGCCAAGAACGCTGGCCTCCGCAGTCGTGACGGAATAGCAATGGCTGCACAGTAAATAATANCGTGATTTGGTGTCAGCGTTAATGGACTACAGTAAGTGCAAAGTAGTAAATGCAGTAAACACTGCTTTTTTTCCCCCCGCGAAATGCTTTATTTTCATAGATAACATTTCCTTAATGCTTTCTTTAATGTAACTTATAAACAATGGTGCAAATAAATAGGAATTGCTAGCCTAGTTCATTAACAACTAATCGGGTTATTTATCATTTGCCACAACTAATTGCTGGGGAATTGGCGATTNCTACAGTTGGCTTCAGAAGATCTCCCAAGTTTTAGAGGACGCATACTGTAAAGGGTTAATTTACAGGTATAGGACCAGATCCAGGTCCACACCTGGGCCTATATTTATTAAGCTACAAGATTGGAAATGTGGAGATGTTGTCCATAGCAACCAATAAGATTTAAGCTGTTTGTAAAACAAAGCTGGGAGCTAAATTGCTATGGGCAACATCTCCACTTTTCCATTCCTGCAGTTTTAGTAAATATAGGTCCTGGGCAAAACCATGCTGCAGTTAATTTTGTTATTTAGACTAGAAAACATTATCTCTCAACTCTAATACCCTTTCAACTCTAATACTGTTTGCAACAAATGAAATTTACACCCCCCCTCTGCAATTCATCATGGTTTCGCCCAGGTACAACGTTTCTCTCTTGCATGGATCAGGTCCATACATCTCTTCCCTCTTGTTAATAAGTATTATTCTATATTTTTTTATGTTTGTGTTAAGAGCTGCCCCAAGTGTTATTTAACGAAGACATAGTATTCTCAGCAATACACGACTTATTTTGTATATATGTATATTTTCCAGAAGACTTTGCACCTCTAAGTAGTTGCTACCCAACTTTTCTCGGAATCTCATAATTTTCTATATGAAATACATGTTTAGAGATAAGTGTGCGTCTGCTGGAGAGTCAGTAGACGAGCGATNTCCTCAATTTCCCAACATGAATAGCAACCCATTTCAGTCTAAATGCGATGCATAATGAATCTTGGGAATGACTGTCATGTCGGAGAAGTGAACAGGTATCATGCAANTGGAGGAGTTGCCAATATACAGACATGGGACATGATGAAAGACAGCAAGATTCTGCTTTCCATTATGGCAGTAATGAATAGCTTACCTGCTAGCCCTCACCCCTACTCTCCGTGCTTTGCTTAACACTTGCTTATTTAATGAAAGTGCTACATGCACTCAAGAAATAGTGTGTCCTATAATATTTTCCAGTAATGACAAACCAATATCCATCAATGTCACTTCTCGGTGAACGGCTGACAAGTAGATAATCACCAGCTATAAATTTACCAAGGATGTAAGCTACACAATATATAGTTANGGTATTACTTGTCTGACACCTATGAAATGAATATTTGATGTGTACATACAGAGGGACATTCATGATAACGCAGTCAATTGAAAAGCAATTCCANTGGCCGTTTATCATTTTCATTCACTTTAACATCTATTTATTTAATAAACATTATGTGTACCATACACAAAGTGAATGCTATTACGGTTGTTATTACCTGCAATTAATATTTTATGTTGTTTGCTTTATATTAAGTGATCAAGAGCCAAATCCAGACTTAAGAGTTAATAACACGAGCAACCCTCTGCTCCTTATGATAAGAGCATTGTTCATATGTGGGATAGTACACTTCCCTCGCACATAGGTTAAGGTGACACATTGCCGATACAGCAATATCTTACTGTGTCCGTTCACACTGCTTCAAGGACCCTGGAACTTACAGCTGTAACTATAAATATGTATTTTTGACACATTTTTTTTTTTTACCATTTTCGCACACCCAAAAAAATACTGTCACGTTCACGCTGCTGGCGACCAGTGTTGGACCTGGAAACAACCCTACAAAAATCCTGGGTTCAAGTCCCAGGATTCTAGCCATTTGCAGAGGCCCTATTAACACAACACATTGACCAGGGTCGCAATACTATGACCCAGCAATAACCCAGATTTTTAGCGCAATGTCAACGGGGTATTATATGCACAAAATCCTACATTAAACCATNACTTTCTCGTACAATAAATGTATATATTATTAATGTATATATTATTTTTGAACGACTACCTTTTTGCGTAACATCCGTTCTTAAGAATGGATCCAGACTTACGTACTATTGAACTTACGAGCATAAAGCTACGAGTGGGGGGAGGTAAATTTTATTGGTTGCAAACAGTAATAGAGTTGATTNATAATGTTTCCAGCCCAAGTCTAATAACAGTGTAACAGGANCGCTGATCAGAATCGGTGTGCAACATGCAAAAAGTATAATATATTCTTCCTGCATGCAAACACAATTTGTTTCAGTTACCGTATATCCGGTATATAAATTTACACAGAATGTACATTTGTTGAGTCTTTGTAGATAACTAGGAAGGATTAAACCTCGCAGATGCTTTTAGCTAAAAACAGCTACTCCAGTACCTATACCATTATTGTCGGTTATGGCTAGAGGGTATAGCTGCTCTATCACTGTCAGTGATGCTGAAAACACAAGAGACCACACTGCTTCAGTGGTGACATCTGCATAACTCATTATAACTCACTCATAACTCTGCCGTTCCAGCTACTCCAGCTTCCCAGCAATCTCCCATATCACTGTTATGTGCTGAAATTTCATAACATGGTTCACTAAAAGCACTTGTAATATAATATACAGGTATGGGCTCGTATTATCTGCTTAAACACGTTTCTCAGGATTAAGAGAACGATCACACCATGAGTATTTAATTAGGAATGGTAGGAAAGCTGTGTTGTCGCCATATTTGAGCTATTCCTTATTGGTTTACCATTGTTTTAAAGTCTGCCTAATGTTTCCAACATATAAACTCCCCATGGTTGACCCGTTGAGGCGTATACGCCAAGTGAGTGAATTAACCATTTACGAATTAATCCAAAGTCAATTGACAATCCAAACACACACAATTTGTTCATGCCAATTTTCTAAAATATCAATCAAAATGTAACTTTATAATTACTAATCCTAACAATACTAACTGTAGCCGCCATTATAACCAATTCAGATGTGCCTACGCCACAACCCTAAAATTCAATACTCCAAACAGCCAATAAAAAATAGCATCCCTATCATAAAGCACCTTTNAATAGGCCGAAAACAAATCAATTACACACAATAAAAGTACTAAAAGACTGCCCCATTAGTAAATAGGGATGGGTGGGCAGCATCTACGAACGCTACTCTCTGATTCGGCCCAATGCAGCTTCCAGACACCTCTATCTCCACAGACCTGACCCGTTAAATAACCTCCCCTCAAGCCCCACCCCTTATCATTTCTTCCCTCCTCTCATTGGAGTATTTAACCCAAACCCCACATTCACATATTTAAAATGTGACATTTTTATAGCTCTGTTTTCAATTTATGTTTTGCCAAATTGAAAAAAGCACAAAAGTGAATATTTTAATCTGAGACTGGAAATTTTAAAACCCTACTACTTTATATCCCCAAAAGTATTTCAACCCTTATTCAACTATGTATTCGATCGTTTTTAATTAAACATGCTGTAAAATCTACAANTATTTCTTCTGAGAACAGATAACCGAATTCAGCAATTTTGAATTCAGTATAATAACCAAATTTTGAAAGTATGATGCAGCATACTAACATCACATAGATAAGTATTACTGATAATAATATGCACTGGAGAAATTATTTAGAAAACAAATGTTAATAGATTTGCTTATACATGTACCATAACTATGTAAGGCTATGAGTACTGATCTTATTAGTTGTTGGAGTATATTTTTTATCCCCATGGCACTGACTGTAGAAGTATCTGCTTGACTTAACCAGCTAAACAACTGGATACCTGCTAAATATTAAACACGAGTCAAAGCTAAGTATTATTCATCTATTTTTCATATACTGTGATATTTAATTAAGAATTGTGTTGTATTACCTCTTTTAACCTCTGATATCCAAGCAACCCTCATCTACCGGAAATAATTCTGGAGGCATTTCTGAGTAATCTTGTAGAAATGTAATTAATGTAGATTACAAAACTCAGTAACCATTAATGTCATCTGTACTGTCCTCAACGTCTCTAAGCATGTAGGCTCTCACGAGCAGGGACCCCCTCCCTCCTGTCTTTATCCAGTGTCATACATTATACACATCCCAACCCATTTATTATTTATTATTCTGTACCCTATGTATGCTATGTATGTATTACATGTTTTGTTACCTTATCAGTGGTCGAAGTGGACATTTAGAAGTGGTGGTATAGACATTTAGAAGTACCGGTATGGAAACCCAAAATATAATGGAAGTCAATGGAGATTTGACATTTTTTAATTACATCAGTAAGAGAAGTGTCGGTATGGCATACCCCCGTATACACCCCCACTTCAAGCCCTGTACTGTAAGCTATGATATTGTAACCCTATGCTGTATATAGTCTCATGTCTGTTATTGTAGTGTATACCATTACACTGTACCCCATGCTATGTATGTACTTTCANGTTGTTGCGGNAACTATGTGTCACCTTATAAACATTAAGGATAATAATAAGAAAAGACGATTTTATGATCTATCATCAATTAATAAATACATGAAATAATAATACGTTGCATCTACTACTATATTGTACATGGCACAAGCACATTACAACACTACAAGAACATTCCTTGTATCAATCATGCCGAAAAGAAGCTGACAAAATCCAGCAAGTGTTTGTTACAGTCTAACAATAACCACATCTTGTAAAAGGCAGCCACACCGCTTGTTGGCTCATATTTCAATCTCTCTTGCACTGTTTTACATTTAATTACCTAAGCCTCATTAGATACTGGCTCACCTATCCCATTTCTAAAAGCCAGAGACATTTTCNGTTATGCTTACATTGAGCATTAATTTCCTTGGGCGCTTGCCCTATTAATCATGATAACAATCAGATTAGGACAATTATTTTAATGGGCTAATGAGATGTAAAGAGCAGATGATACACTTTTATCCCTTTTCCATGCCAGCACCCTTTTCCGAAATGCCACACGTCAATAAACTGGCAGGCAGCGAATATGCCCTTTCAGGTCGGGTAAAAGACGGGAAAATGCTTAGATCTGACAAATCTATTAATGTATCACTTATTCTCTCGACTAATAAAACAATGATATTATTTTGTATTATAGAAAATGTACATTTTATATTAAGGAAATGACATGGAAACATTATTTTAAGAAATGTTATCTTTAACCCTATTTAGTAAATATATATAAAGCATATAATATCTGGAGGAATTATGTTGGCTTTAGTGAGTACGTCCATACTAAGGGGTTTATTGTGTCTTTCTGTGAAACCTTGCAAGTAATATTTTCTACAAGGTAACTTTAACTGACCTCTCCAGCTAATGCACAGTTGTGTAACTATTAT